>CAUYRT010051576.1:0-18512 GCA_963574885.1 Lepilemur ruficaudatus | reverse complement strand
GCCTCAGCCTCCCAAGTAGCTGGGACTACAGGCATGCGCCACCATGCCCGGCTAATTTTTTCTATATATATATTTAGTTATCCAATTAATTTCTTTCTATTATTAGTAGAGACGGGGTCTCGCTCTCGCTCAGGCTGGCCTCGAACTCCTGACCTTGAGCAATCCACCCGCCTCGGCCTCCCAGAGTGCTAGGATTACAGGCGTGAGCCACCGCACCCGGCCGATAGTTTATTCTCATACATGAGCAGATCAGTCTTCAGCCAAAGACTGAAAGGGACATCTCTGCAGATCTTCCAAGCTCTGTCTTTGTGAAGTTCTCTTTGCTCCACCAATGTCTCCCTGAATTCCAACCAACATCTTTAAAACTCAGTAAGATTCCTTGACTTTAATTTGTTTCCTCTCTCCCTGCAAAACAGAGCAGATATAGCACCTAGGTAGTAACCTGGAGTAATTATACAATTTACCTTATAATCAGGGCTAATGATCCTGTGCTGTCTATCATGTAATGTCTGAGAACAATTGCCTTACATATTTTGTCTAGTTTCCTAATTGCTTAAGGTAAGAGAGTAAATCTGGTCCCTGTTACTTTTTCATGTTCATATTCAAAAAGTAACATTTTCAATGTTTTAATTTTAATTTGCACTTTGAAAAGGATGTATTTTTAACAGAATATAGGATATTTTCTTGTGCTTGTGGTTGTATTGTATTGGGGGAGATTGATGGAGGAGGGGGCATTAAATATTAAGGTAGGGTTAGCATATACAAAATGTAGTTGATATCTGATGTCCATCTTAAAGAATGGATTGATATTTAATTTAGAAAAATATTTCCAGGCCTTAAAAAATAAGAAACTATATTTACTAAGATATGCAGGTTATGAATATGAATATTCCCAAGTGCAGAATTCATTGCAACATTGTGGGTTTTGAATGCAACTCAAATTTTATTGAAGAAGAAAGATACAGAAAGATCGGGAGTTTATACATCTTAAACAAAATTTGACATTTTTAGTAAAACACAATACCAAAACATGTAAACACTTTGCCATATTATAACTGTCCCTAAGTAAACAAAAAATGTATTGTTTACTTGTGCATTTTTAAAATATTTGTCATGACTGAAACTTGCACAAGTTTATCACAAAGTTGCCTTGAAAAAAATTTCCCAAAATTGTTGGCTCTGGTCTGTGAAACATTTGAAATGTTCATTTATAGATGCCAACTATTTCTCCACATACCAGTGGTCTCAGAGAATGCAAGCTTGTGTCTATGGCAGATACTGTTAGAATTTTGTCTGCATACATAAGTTTTAATGCAAACTAAACAAAAATAATAGAAAACAAAGAGAAAGTATTATAATAGATTTACTATGTACCAGGACCCATTGCCAAGCATATCCTATTTTTATTTGTCTGGTTGGTTGATTGGTTTGTCACCAGACGTGAATTTGGCATGAAATTTTTAATGGATAGTAAATACTCAACCACGCAATGCAATACTTTTACAGACTGAGCTTCTTTTTTTTTTTTTTTTTGTAAAATTTATCCTTTAAAACACACCACAAAAAAGCCTCTTGCTCAAAAAACCAAGGTAGATTTTTATGAGTTTTATAAAATATAGCCAAATTGTTAGTGTTTGCTTATATATTTCTTAAAAGATACTAAAGAAAAATGTTTGAACATGGAACTTGATTAAAATTCACTCTTCCTTCTGAAGAACTGCCCAGATTTTAACAGAGCCTTTATCTCCTGGCATATAGTTAAAACATTCATAGTATTTCAAGACTCTGATGTTTTAGTTTCATTCTTGATTTTTTCATTATTACTTAGAAAACATAGTGTGCCAGATTCAAATATATGAACATAATACTTTGAATTTTCTGTCTTTGATATCTTAAATGTATTTTTGTACTTTTGACATTAATATACATACTTTTATAATTAATTTGATATGTTTATAATATCTTTTTATTTTTCTTTCAAAAATCACAGCCATCCTATATCTAAAACATCATAGTTTTTTTTCTTTTGTCTCGTGAATAGAGATATTTCCAATTGATTCTACATATTTTTTGAAAATTAAAGAAAGTCATTTATGGAAAAACAAAATGCACATGATATTTATTATATTTAGTATTAATACCTCCTTTGCTATTATGTGCTGTTATATAATGACATAATGGTGGGTTATTTTCATAACTGATATTATATACCCTAAAGGCCACAAGGCTTCTCTTATGGCTCCAAAGGTATTCCTGCTACCTGTTATTCTGGTCTATTAGGCATTGTAATTATGTAATTAGATGTTCTTTAAAGCCTATCTTAGGTACCTCATAGATTAGAATGGTTCCTCTGAAGCAGTTACCAGATCTGTTATGTAACTACATAATTACGTCCATGTAGTAAAAATCTTAACAAAACTCTCTAAAAAAAAATAAACAGTCTGCACCGAGGCAACAAATGACTTTGATTGCAAATTAGAAGTGGAAAGAAAGTGGTAATATATTAAATGTCAAGAGTAAAGGTCTCTCAACACTAATTTTTATATCGGGATTGCATCCCTCAAAGGAAAGCTCAAAGGAGCTGGATCTGGTCCCTCAATAGTCCAGGACATTGGCCTATATGTTGTTTTATTAGTGCCACTTCAAGGGAATTTCCTTCCCATAAACTTCCTTTCCTACCTTACTCAGAGACACTCATAAAATCAATATGTTTTGGGAGCCAAAAGGAAAAATAAATGGTGACTAAGGTATTAAATATAATGATAGCTTTTCATGTTGTCATTTTGCGTATTTTTAAGTCAATTAGATTTTGCCATATCCTATGTTGCCCAAACATATCATCTTAACTAGCAGTTACACATAGTGCATTTGCAAAGTATAAATCAAGCAAACTAAATAATAAAATAAAATTTGGAGTTAGTATCCACCCCAAAACTCACAAAGATAATGCTTTTTAAAAATCCATAAACACTAAAATATGGAGGCATCATGTTACTAATTACCAAAATATGAAATTGATCATGTGAAAGCTGGCCCTTCTGATACTTTGTATGACACAGAAACAAAAATCTGTCAGTCCATACAGAGATAGAGACTTCCAGGCAAAAAATCTTTAGCCATTAATTAGCCCTTTGTCAAAAAGTCTCTCTCTTAGATCTCACAAATCCCCAAGTTACCTCAGCCCTGGACTGGCATGTTGTACTCAACTGATTCTCAATGACCACTGTACCCCTTTCTCTTTACCACCAACCCCATGTGAAGCCCATGGAAGAACAAATAAACTACAGCAGGTACCAAGGATAAAATTGTATGCGGTCACATAAAATAATGTTCCTGAATATTTTATAATGATAGAAGAAATATAATAGTTAACATTTAATTGAGCACCAGACATATGTTCAGGTACATATAGTACATAAATGCTTAACATACACTGTCATTTGATTTTTCCAATAGCTCCCTGAAGTACACATGATTATTATATTCATTTTGGGGGTAAGAAACTGAGATTTAAAGAAGCTGAATCATGTTCCCAAGTTTGCAAAAACAGGGAAATTAGGATTTGAACCAACGCATTCTGCCTTCACATTCTTATATTTGTGGACCATCTTGCTTCTGATGAATAGCATTAGGTAAAAACAAACAGCCAACACACACACACACACACACACACACACACACACACGACATTTTAGAGAGAATACAAGTGAAACTAGTTTACAAAATAAAATATTCAGGAAGCAGTAAGACTGGAATGATGTAAACTACTATACTAATGATGGTTGCTACTGGAATGGTGTAAACTACTATACTAATGATGATCAGCCTTTAGCTAATAGTACTCTGGGTTGTTTTCCCTTCTCCTTTATATGTGTTTAACGTGTTCTAGAATCAAAAAGTTTTTTAGTCCCTGTGGGGAGAAGACAGTTTTTTTCAATCCTGTGCAGCTATTCCTTTTTGTGCAGAGAAGGAGGCCAGCTATGTGCATATCTATCACAAATAACCTGGGTATGTAGCATCTTAACACAAACTGGGAAAGTTGGAGTTAAGAAAGGAACCTGGAGAAGTCTTGAAAAGTTAGAAAGACAGATACCACCTTTCGCTTGATAAATAGTAAGCAGGGAAAACATTCTTGCGAGAAGGAAAGTGGTTTAAATAAAGTTGTCTGGCAGAAAGAAGACTCCAGGAGCTTTGTCAGTGATTGAAGTGCAATGGGAGTCCCGGACTCCAGAGAGTCCAGCTGAGTCAGACGTAACAATACCTGGAAAGAACCAAGGCAGCAGACGCTTTTCTGGTATCCGTTGCAGATATGTAAGCAGGCTTAGGTTTGTATTCAGTCATGATTGCTTGATTGCTTTAACTCTTAAACTAGGCTATTCATAAATTTCAACAATATAATAATTCATTAAAATGTTAATATTCAGCATTTGATTTTTTATTTATATAAATTTAAGGGATACAAGAGCAGGTTTGATATGTGGATGTCTTGCATAGTGGTGAACTCTGGGCTTTTAGTGTGACCATCACCCAAATAGTGGTGGTAATTAAGTAATTTCCCATTCCTCATCCAACTCTAGCTCTCCGGTCTTTCTGTCTCCAATGCCTATTATTCCACACTCTACATCCATGTATACACATTTTTTTTAGCTCCCACTTATACGTGAGAATATGGCTTATTTGACTTTCTGTTTCTGAGTTGTTTCACTTAAGATAATGGCCTCCAGTTCCATCCATGTTGCTGAAAAAGACATGATTTCATTCTTTTTTTATGGATGCATGGTATACCATTTTGTATATATTGCACATTTTCTTTATCCATTCATCCATTAGTAGACACTTTGGTTGATTCCAAATCTTTGCTATTGTGAATAGTGCTGTGATAAACATATGAGGGCAGGTATCTTTTTGATAAAATGTTTCTTTTTCCTTTGGGTAAATACCCAGTAGTGTGATTGCTGGATCAAATGGTAGCTCCATTTTAGTTATTTGAGAAATCCCCATACTGCTTTCCATAGACATTGTACTAATTTATGTTCCCACCAACTGTGTATAAGTGTTCCTTTTTCTCTACAGCCTTTCTAACATGTTATTTTTTGACTTTTTAGTAATAGCCATTCTAACTGATATAAGATGATATCTCATTGTGGCTTTAATTTACATTTATGTTCCATGTGCTGAAGAGAAGAATATATATTCTGTGGTTGTTGGGTGGAACATAAATGTTTGTTATGTCCATTTGGTTTAAAGTCCAATTAAGTCCAGTTTTTCTTGACTTAAATGTCTTGATGACCTGTCTGGTGCTATAAGTGGGGTGTTAAAAGTCTCCGACTATTATCACGTTATTGTCTATCTCTTCCTTTAGGTCTTATATTAGTAATATTTGTTTCATTAACCTTGGTGCTCCAGTATTGCAGTATTGGATGAATGTATGTTTAGGATTGTTATATCCTCTTGTTGAATTGATCCCTTTATCATTATATGATGACTTTTTTTTTACTTTTTTTGATTTAAAGTCTGTTTTATCTGATATAAATACAGCCACTCCTTTGGTTTCCATTTGAGAATGTTCGCCACTTTAATTTTTAAAAATAACCTAAAGAAAGGAAAACTGAATGGAAAGCAAGCAAGTGTTTATTTTCTCATTGAGTAAATCTCACCTTTTCAGGCTCCAAAACCCCAGCCTTGTGGAGCTTATCGGAGTCTGAAGGTGACTAGGAAGAAATACATAGGTCTGTGAAACACATATGTCTGTGAAGAAACACATAGCCTGACAAACCCAAATTTCAGAACTTAAGAGTTACAAAACAACAAAAGGAGAGCTTCCCTCCACTGCACTTCTCTATGTTTGTGCCCCCTTGTTGGTGACTACCAGTGGGCAACAGCTGGGCAATGGGGTAACTTAATCACAAATGGATAACAGCTCTTCCCAACTGTTAGATTTCCTCTTTCCTTTTAAATTTTTTTGGAAACATCAACTAGAAGAAAACTCTAGACTTGTAGCAGTTCAGTCACTGACTCAACTCTAAGATAAATTGATATAAAATAAGCTTTGCATAAAGTTGATTTAATTGACTAACTATAGGGGGAAAATGTGAGAACTTACATGTGTATCCAGAGGAGGCCACATCAGTGGAACAGGAGGAGATTGACAACCCACTATGATATACCATAGTGTGACACACTCACAAAATTATACACACAAGAAACAAAGCCGTGAACTTTTATCTGGACTTTGTTTCATCCAGATCAACTTTGCTAAATGGGTGTATCTGATAAAATTGGTAAGTTTAATCATCTCTATTGAGTAAATAACATCCTAACTGCATTGATTGCTTGCAATTTACTTTATACTTTATTTTATGTAAATGTTTAATTTTACATATAGTCCCCAAGTTGGGTTCTAATATAGTGGGCTTAGTGCATAAAGGACACAAAGTTTGCCCGTAGTAATTTCCCAGGCTTGTCTTTCTAGTATCTCTGGGGCTGGTGCCAAAACCAAATTAGCCCCGAGCAACCTGAATTTTAAAGATGAAAGGAACCTTGGACACCAATACAATCTGCCTCATAATGACACTGTTGCTTTTTTGAGCTGAGGAAGTTTAATTATTGCTGCTTTTCTCAGAGTTTGTAGCATGATTGCTATTGTCTTTAGTCAATTACAGCAAGTATCTTCATTTCTGGAAGATGAGTTTCTTCCCTATCCTCTCATTCATCATCCACTTCAAGCCCTTTTCCTCCTCTCTAACAACATCTACCCACCCTTCAAAGTCCAGCTCAATTAATTCTTGCTATGGGCCTTTTTTATCATTTCATCTCACAACTAATTGCCCCTTCTCTGAACTCTATGATAGTCAAAACCCATATTATGTGTTGTGAGTTGAATTATATCCTCCAAAAAGACATGTTGAAGTCCTTACCCCAGATACTTTTGAATGTGACCTCACTTGGAAACAGCTTTTGCAGATGTAATCAAGTTAAGATGAAATCATTAGAGTGGACACTAATCCAATGTGACTGGTGCCCTTGTAAGGAAAGGAGAAGAGACACCTAGAAAGAGCACCAGGGGAGGCAGAAGCAGATATTGGTAACTCTGCAAGCCAAGGATTGCTGGCCATTGCCAGAAACTGGGAGAGAAGCATGGTACAGATGCTCTCTTAGATCCCTCAGAATAAACCAACCCTGCCCACAACTTGATTTCAGACTTCTAACCTCGAGAATTGCGAGAGAATAAATTTCTGTTGTATTAAGCCACCTAATTTGTGATATTTTGTTATAGCAATCCTGGGAAACTAATACACCATCCACTGGTAACCCTTTCTTCCCATGTATTGCCCACCACCTATCTCTAAGTCTACACCTACATCCTTATCTTGCATAAAAATTCCCTTGGGGTAGAAACCACATTTTAATTTCTTCCTTATATAGAGAACAGCCTTTACCTACATTAGAGTTTCCAAATAAAATACAAAACATTCAGTTAATTGGGCATCTGTATTTTTATTTGCTAAATCTGGCAGCCCTAATTTATGTATAAAATAGATGATCAATAAATACTAAGGAATAATGGATAAATCCCTAGTTTATCAATTTTATGAAATTTTCCTTCTTGATAATTATAACAATTAATCTGCAAAGACACCAAAATCTTTAACCTATATAAACTTTGGTGGCCTAAACTTGGAATGCTGAGTAAGATATTATAAGGGCACATCAGTAGTAGAGAATGCTAAAAAAGAACAATTATAATGGTCAGAAATATAAAGGGAGATGCCATGGTGAAGCCAGAAACTAAAGATACTAGGACCCTGCCATTTGAGAAGTTTGAGCTGAACAATTCATGATCAAAATCTAGAATCATAATAGACATATTAGTAAAATAATTTGTTTCCCAAATCTAGAAATATTAGGCTAGAAATAGAACTAATATTAATTAATTATGCTTCTATGTGTTAGGCCTTTTACATACATTAATTCATTTCCAAGGTAGGTTTTAATACCCCTGCAATTTAGTGGTAAAACAACAAATGTTTAGAGGGCACAGTCAAAATTCAAACCCAAGATCCGTGACCTGTGCTCCTTCCACACTTCTAGACTGTCTTTCTTAACCTTTGTTTCCTGAGCAGTGCAAATTAGGAACAATTAAAGGAAAGACACCGTCACTAAGTAGATAATACATATTTTAAAATCCACTGATGCAAATAGCAGCCTAGCAACAAAAATTAAATGATGTAAAATTTATGAACAAATTTATGTGTAAAAAAGCCATTAGTGGAAGAAGACACCAGTACAACTCATCTTTGAAATTACATCAGAATCTACTAGAGCTTTCAGAACACCTGACTAAATTGGCATGAGTTCTATCTCAGGATGACCTTCTTCATATTCCTGTGGAAATGAAGGACTTAACACAAAATCCAGTTACTTCATTATCATTTAGCTTTCCTTGGAGCTACAAAAGTTGAATTTGTAGAGAGCACAGAGCTTGTAATCCTGGTATCTGGGCCTGCCTATTATTCTGTTACCTGTTAGCTGTGTGACAGCAAGTCACAGACAATCTTGGCTCAGTTTCCTCCTTTGACAATGGTGGGCTGATTGCTAAATTCGTTTCCAGCATACATTTAAGGGCCTGTTATATGCTGCTTTTATTTTCTAATTATGCCAATGCTTTGTAACTGGTGTACTGTTTCCCCCACATATTAAATAGAATGTTTCTTCTTTTTAATGTCTTTGTACTTCATTCGTTTATTCAATTAATTGATCTCCTACTCTATGTCAAGTGCTGTGCAAGGCACTGGGGATGTAAGTGATAAACAAAAGAGACAAGGTCCTTACTTTTATTAAGATTACAAAACAAAAAAGAATAATTAGAATGGTCAGAAATATAAAGGCAGAAGTCATTGTCAAAAGACCTTAAAATAATAAATGTATAATTACAATTTTAATAAATGTTTTGAAAGAGAATTACAGAGTCCTGAGAAATTAGTTAACAGTTTAACTTAAGTTTCTGGGGTCAAGGAAAATGTCTATGAGGAAATTAACATGTAAATTTAAACTTGAAGGGAGAGGAGAATTTGACAGATGAAGAGGTTGGGAAAAGCATTCTGGTAGAGAGAACGCCGACTGTGAAGGCTGATCAGGAATGAGCCTCGCACAGGAGGAAAGAAAAGGTCACTGGATGACACATTGTGGATGAGACTACAATGGATGGAGAGGTAGTTGGACAGTCACAGAGGGAGAGACTGGAATGCAGTAAGTAGAGTTTAAGGGTAGAGCATGGACAGAACTGATATGCTTCTTAAAATATGCTCTCTTTGCTGTTGTTGTCACAGAGGAGCATGAAGGGATAATAGAAGACTAATTAGAAGGCTTAGCCAGTGGCTCAGGAGGGATATAACCACTACTTGAGTTAAGATGATAACCACGGAGAGAGTTCAGACTTATTTGGGAGCTCGAATGCCAGTCGCCAGTGAAGGCAGCTTGAAGAGGAGAAGGGCTGTTGAGAATGGCTCCGATTTCTGGCATGAACACCTGGGACTTCGGGGGAGTCACCATGGAGGTGTGGACTACTGAAGGAGGAGTGGGTCTGAACGGGAGAAGCACAAGAACCTTTTGCACAAATTGAGCAGGAGGTTCCTGTGGTACCTCTTGTTGTGGAGGCAAACCACATGCATGTGATTCAGAGGGTCAGGATTATCACTGGCCTTTTTCTAGTTTCCTGTTTATGGTCACACCTCACCAAACCAATATTCACTTATCTGTGATTGATGGTAAATGAGCAGGCAAAACAAAGAGCACAGAGGAAGTGATTGGAATCGGAAAGCTTCTTTAGGTGGATTTGATCAGTGTGCAAAGCAGTCCTGTGTTGCAAGATTGTCAGGGGAATACTTCTGAGATATGCTAAAAGGTCCCTTCAGCTCCAACCTTCTCCTCTACCAATATGACCCGATGCTGCCTCTTGACAACTTTTACCAATGCTGAAAATCTAACCAGCAATGTCTCCAGAAAGTCCTTGTTAGAATGTCACAAATTGCCTGGAACACACCCCAAGCCTCCTCTACCTGTGGCACAATAGTATAAATTAATGAGTTCAACCAGATAGTATGAGCAAGTAGGGAGGGAAAAACGATAAGATGAGTGAGTGTCCACATTGAGGAAGGCTTAGCAGTTTCTACCTGTGGATACCAGACTAGTACAGACAATGAAACAACAGCCTTGGAGGCTACTAAATTAAGATGGAAGGGCCCAACAGGCAGTAGTGTGGCCTATGGTTAACAACCAACTCCCTGAACATTTACAGCATTTATTGATTTCTGTGGTGTAAATACCCCCACCACAACCAAATTTAAACTGTCTTTAACAACTGGCTTGCAAAATTCCTGATAATTTAACAATCAATTCCCTTAAGCAAGAACAGGCAGGCTGTAGCACACCCCTGTGTGTGGGTGAAGTTGGCGCAAATAGAATGCTCGGAAATCTGCTTCATTTCTCAAGTTTGCCCAGGGCTTTTTTTGAATAGTAGAGAGTCAGACTTCAAATGAAAAGAAAAAAAAATCAATTTGGAAAAAAAAAGTCACACTACCACCACCTCCTGCTTTGCCTTAATATAAAATTGGATGTGGTTCTTACATTTTATTAATTGCATCAATTATCAACATATTCATTTGGCTAAACCCCAATTTTGACTAAATCCAACTCTTTGCCTACTCCATACCTACACTCACAGCTGGAGGAGAACATGCAACTATGGTTCTAATGTTGCTACAAATTCATGATGAACGTCAAGGTAGTCCTCAACACTCCTGGCAAGCCTACTATACTTTCCTAGTTATTTATTCCTCACTCTCCTAAACAATTATTCCTATCTTGTCCTGTCTCCTCAAATCTCGAACACTTCTCCCACATCATCAATCTCAGCTAATGTGCTTCCTTCTTACATCACCAAGAAAAACAAAGGGGCTCAAGGAAAATGCTAGAAAGCTCCCAGCACCATCACATCTTCTATAGACCTGCACCTCTGCCGGTATCTTCTCTGCCCACACCTGCTGCCTTCTCTCGGGCTATGCTGGATGAACTACTCCTGGCAAGGTCCATCAGAGGTCAACCCCTCTCCTTGTTCATGAGCTCCCATCCTCTCTAACCTATTCCAAGATACTGCTCAATTTCCTCCCCTTCCTTTTGCAATATCACTTTTCCCTTTTCAACCACTTCTTTCCCATCAACATGCCACCTTGCTGTTATTTCTTTCACATAAAAATGTCCCTCATGGTCCTATTTCCCTTTTATCCCATTGTATATTAAGGCATAAGTTATATACACACTGCCCTCTTTTATTGTATAGTTCTGCAAGCTTTGACAAACACAAACAGACGTGCAACCACCACCACAATCAAGCTATAGAATGATTCTACCACTCCAAAAGTATTCCCCTTTGCCCCTTGGTAGTCAAACCTCCCCCTCCCAGCATCAGCCCTTGCAACCACTGTTTTCTGTCTCTGTGGTCTTGCCTTTTCCAGAATGTCATATAAACAAAGTCATATGGTGTGCAGCCTTTTGAATCTGGCTTCTTTCACTGAGCATCCATGTTTTTACATTAATCAGTAATTTGTTCCTTTTTATTGCTTAGCCATATTTCAGTGAATTGATAAACACAGTTTGTTAATTCATCCCCCAGGGGAGGGACTTTTGGGCTGTTTCCAAGTTTTTGTGATTAAATATAATGCTGCTATAAAAGTTAATGTGCAGGTTTTTGTGTGGACATAAATCTTCATTTCACTTTGGTAAATATTTAGGAGCCGGATGACTGGTCATACAGTAAGCATATGTTCTAGATATGTAAGAAATGACCAAATTGTTTTCCAAAGTGGTTGTGCCATTTTACCTTACCTCTAGCAGTGTGCGTGAGGGTTCCCCTTTCTCCACATCCTCACCAGCACTTCATATGACCAGCAAATGGTAAAACTCCATCCTCCCAGGGGCTTGAACCAAAATATCTGGCATCATTATTCAAACCCTATGTGAGTTAACAAAACTCCAGTGAGTTAACAAAACCAGTCAGATCTGCCTCCAAATTATATCCAAAATCCAACATTTGCTGTCATGACCACCCTGACACAAGCTCCTGTAATTTCTTTCTTATTGCAAAAGCCTCCAAACTGGTCTACCTGTTTAATTATTCTGAACTCGAATCCTAGTAAAGTGTAAGTCAGTCATCTCATTTTTGTGTTCAAAATCCTACAGTCTTCCTGTCTCACTCAGAGTAAAAGCCAAAGTCCCTGTGATGCTCTAGAAGAGACTGAGCAGTCAGGCCCCACAGACAGACAGGTCTCCTTCTCCTACCTCCCCTTGGTTTCTCTTTCCTTAGTCCCACAATTTTTTTTTGTTGTTGTTCCTTGAAACATGCCAGGCAAGCTCTTGCTTCAGGACTCTTGCAATTGCTGTTCCCTTTCTTGAAATGTTTTTCTACCAGAAATCTACATGGCTTTTTTTTCCCTCACTGCCTTTGGGTCTTCCTTACTCAAATACCACTTCCTCAGAAGCCTTCCCTGCTACTCACTCTAAAATTGCACCCTCTCCTCCCACTGTGCCCTCATTCCCTGCTTTACTTTTCTCCTCAGTACTTGTAGTCATCTTACATGCTATATATTAAATTATGTATGTTTGTGCCTTGATTTATCCCACAAGAATATAAATACCATAAAAACATGGAATTTTGCAAGCATTGCTTGCTGCTGTATCTTCAGCCTTGAAAACTATACCTAGCACATAATCGGGACTCAACAAATATCTCTTGAATCAATGAAATTTGTCACAGTGTAGAATTTTTTAAATGGTCAGAAACTTCACTCTGCCTTCGTGTGAGAGCTGCTTTGCTTTTCTAGCCAAAGAAAGTTTTTGTTTTGTTTTGTTTTGTTTTGTTTTCTAGGGACCCTGGTATGGTGCTTCTATCCTCTTTAATGCACTGGAATATTAGAAGGAAGAAGTTTTATCTGCTGTTTCCACCAGCAGCTTACATGCTCAGATTTACTGATCTCTGAGGGCACTTATGCACCCACTGTTTATTTATTTTGGAATTATTTTATTATCAGCTTTACATGGTTATAAACCGTTGCCAAGATGGAAAGCTCTTAGAGGACTGTTATTACTCATCCTCAGGATGCTCTCTGACCCGACCTTGAAAAATAACTGTAGCTCCTCGAGAAAGATGGAAAATATAAAATCTTCATTACCTGCTCTGCGCCAAAGAGGTTTCTGCCCAGCACCAAGAGCAGGCTGCTATTAGCCATGCGGCACTACGACCCTCAGAAATCACTCCTCCAGGCCCCATAAGAGAAACATTCTCCCCCACATTAGAGAGACCATTGGAACTAGCCACAGATTGGTGTCTTTGAAGATTTTGTTTATATATGTGTCTTCCTGTCCACACAACAAACAAAAAGCAAATAAGCAAGCAAACAAACCCACAATTTCTGCCTTCACTTTTTTAAAAGAAGAAAAAAGATCCTTTAAATTGCAAGAAGAAAATTATTCTACAGAAAGTTTCAAAACTAAAACAAGTTAATCACTCCATCCCAAGACAACCAACATCTTCAATTTTGTGTATCACCTTCCTGCCTTTTTTCTAACAGAAATATTTTACATAGGTGTAAGCTTAATGTGCATGCAGTTGTATACCTTTTAAAATAAATGTTATAATCATTTATTAGGTTGTTTACAAAATTTAATGAAAATGAACTATGAACCATGGGTTTTTTGACACACCTGGTTCACATGATAAGAATTAAATCCTGTCTTCAAGGGACTCACAGTCTAGACAGAACTTTCCAAAAGAAATATAATGCAAGCCAAATATATAAGTTCAAATTTTTTATAAAATGGGTGAAATTAATTTTACTAATATATTTTATTTAACCCGATATGACAAAAATATTATCATTTCAACATATAATCAATATAAAAATTATTAATGACATAGTTTACTTTTTTTCATACCAAGTCTTTGAAATCCAGTGTCCATTGTCCTTTACTTTTACATCTCAATTTGGACAAGCTCCATTTCCAGTGCTGCTGGTCCAGTGAGTCTAGTGACCACCATCCTGGGCAGGGCAGTTTGAGAGGGCACTTTCCCACGTTTCTGAAAGTTTCCATCTTTACAATTATCATCTTTCATGCCTTCACAATATGCTATTGGGTTCACTTAGTTGTTTTTCTTATATTGCACATTTACGTTTACTCCATTTTTTACATTATAAATCATACAGTGATGAATTTACTTTTCTGTATTTTGAATTAGTATTTAATTAGACTACTCTCACAGATGTGGAATGGTGGAGATAAAAGGCTGAAACATAGTAATGGGTTTTGGTGCACGTTTTCAGATTTCATTCCAAAAATGCTGAGTGATTTTTACCCTGCCTCTAGCAATGCGGGTGAGCCAGTTCCACGGGAAGCTCTCTGGTGCCAGCCGGCTATACAGTTCTACGTCCTTCTCAACTTTCTTCCAGGCTTCTTGAGCTTTAGCTTTCCAGAGATGCTTTTCATTATTTTGTTTCTTCTTGTTTTTTTGTTTTTGTTTTTGTATTTTTCGTTTTTCTTTTTTTGGTTCTGCTTGCATTCCTTGATTTAGAGTATCCATTGGTTTTGTTATTGTTATTTTTACATTAGAAAATAAAATCTCATTCTTCCCACCCTCATTCACACAATGTCTCCTCAATAGTGGGCCAGTCTCCATCCAGCAAGAAGGTTCAGATTAACGACACAATAAGGTTTTCTATCACCTTCACCGTCTTTGTTTCTCATTGTTCTCATTCCTAAGAGAAGATCTTCCAGAATGGGACTATGCTTCAATATTATGCTATGATAGACAAAAAATTAATTAGCAAAAGATGACACATTTAAGTAATTTATTTGTTTTATGAGTCTAAACAATGTGAGCACCCAGAGTGTTTGGGTCTCCCTGTTTGGATGCAAGAGGCAGCAGCAGGATGAAGCAGAGATCCAAACAATGATGAAAAGGGGAGACAGAACTCCACACAAAGGATTATAGGTGGGAAGGGCTCAAACCTAAAAGAAAGACCAGCTGAAATCAGTGTAAAGGAAATATTTGTATTTTCATCTGCCGCAAGAAATAAGACAACCCTAAGTTTGTGTTATTTCTGGTGATAGACTGAGTCTATACACCTTTCTTGTCATTGTGGATCAAATAGTGGAGCCACATATACATTGGCTAATTAATAATATAAATATATCCCACTGGCACTTTATACTTGCATGTTTGAGAGAATAAACATTAAATATTTTTCAGAAGTTTGTTTTTTCTGTGAATATATACTTTTTAACTTTTTATTTTGAAATAATTTTATAGAAGAGTGTGGAAAGATTACAGAGAATTACCATACACACTTCACTCAGCTTCCCTAACATTCTTATTTCATGGAACCACGGTAATTTTATCAAAACTAAGTATTTAAAATCTATCCAATATGATGAACAAAACTATTATCTTATTCAGATTACACCAGTTCTTCTACCAATGTCCTTTTGTTGCTCCAGGATAACAATCACATCTAGTGACTTTTCTCTTAAGGCTCCTCTAATCTGTGATAATTTCTCAGTCTTTCTTTGTCTTTTATGTCCTTGACACTTCCAAAGAGCATTCTGGGAAGGTGTTTTGTAGAATGTCCCTCAGTTTCTTTTCAATGTTTCCTCACATCTGGAGTGGAATTGTGGTTCTGGAGGAAGAACTCCACGGAGATGAAGCGCCATTCTCATCGCATCCTATCAGACAGTAGCTGGTATCAATGTGACTTAGATGGTCTTGGTTGGTTGTATTTTTCTTTAGTTTGCTCTTGGTTTATTTTATCCACGGTTTTTCTCCTTAGGTATTGATCCATCAAAAATCATAAAAAGAGAGAAGTGACATTTGAATACAAATAACATTTTTAAGGCTATTTGAGCAGTTACATTCTAAATGCTGTTGTCTTCAAACTAGTCTCTTTAGAGACTTCATTTTCCAATGGAGCTGCCACCATTGCATTTTTACACTCTTCTATATCTACTTTTTAATTTTTAAAAATATTGCAAGAATTGAACAAATAACCTTTTTTCCTGAACTATTTAAGGGTAAGTTGCTGACATAAGGCTCCATCACCATTGACTATATTAGTATTTAATCCCTACCAAAAGGACATTCTGTCTTATAACCATAATACAATCACACAAATCAGAACATTGTTACATTACTACCATCTGATTTGCAGACTCTCATCAAGTTAGCCAATGAGTCTCTTTCTAAACAGAAGATCTACCCTGGTAAACAAATTACATTTCATCGTCATGTCTGCTCAGTAGCCTAATCTGGAATAGTCCCTCAGTTTTTCCTGGACTTTTAAGTCCTTGATACTTTTGAAAATTATAGGCAAGTTATTTGTAGAATGTCCCTTAATTTAAGTTTATCAGACCTTCCTTCATGATTTGGTTCAGGTTATACATTTCTGGCAAGAACAGCACAGAAGTAATGCTGGGTTTGTCTCATTGCTAATTTACATGTGACATGCGATATGGCTATGTTATATTACTGTGATGCTGACTCTGACCACTCAGTTCATGCTTTTTTTGCCAGATTTCTCCATTGTAAAAGTTTCTACTTTATCCTATAAGTAAAATATATTTGAGAGGAAGTATTCTGAGACTGTGAAAATCCAGTTCCTCCTCAAGCTTGCACCCATTAGTTTTAGCATCCATCAGTGTTTCCTGGTTGAATTAATTATCACTATGATAGTTGCCAAGTGATCATTTTCTAACTTCATAACTTTCTCTATACTTAGTAATTGGCATTCTACCATCAAAAAAGGCTTTTTCTTTTCCTTATATATTATTCTTTTATTTATTTCTAATAATATGAGCCCATAGAATTTTATTCAATTGGCTATGTCACAATCATTTTTTATTTTGCTGCTCAAATTGTCCCAGCCTTAGCCAGTAGAGCCCTTTCAAGTTGGCTTCCATCACTCTTTGATATGTCTCCATCATTCTTTGCACACTTCCATACTTCTTGTTACAACAAAATATTCCATGCTCGTCTTATACTTTCCTTGCGCCTACCCTAAAATCAGCCATTTCTCCAGAGAGCTCTATTTCCTTGCAGTGAAGAAAGGGATTTACAGGCCATGATCTGGGTGCTGGGTGTGCTCATTGCTATTAGGGTGTCAGTGTTCCCAGGCCCTTACAGGGCACAGCACCTCACAGACACATTCACATCTGTGTTTATTTCCATCACTATTTATACACATTGAAAACTATGAGTTCACATGGTTACCACCAATTACAATCCAATCTTAGATCATTCATTTTTGTTTTCTCCCATTCCAAATTTTAACTCTTTGTTCTGACAGTGAGCAACTAGCTTCCATTATCCTCAACACATTTACTTATTGGATCAATCCCCTTTAAATGTGGTTGATCTTCCATCACCACCACCACCATGAAATCATGCAGACGCTGACCTTCCTTACCTGCTTGGCCTTGTACGCTCCACTCTGGCTGATGTCATGCAGACGCCTTCCCCACCCTGCTCAGAAGACATGGTCCTGCCCTGGGCCTCCCTGGCTGTCACACCTATAGCATGGTGCCATACTCAGGCTCTGACTTCATGCCAGAGTATGCTGCCCGCTACCCCAGACCTGAATGACTGCCTGGCTTAGCTTCATCTAAAGTGTTTGAACTGAATCAAACAGGAAGGAAAGCAGGACAGAAGGCAGGAAGGGAGGCAAGAAAGAAATATGATTTGAAATAGTTTTGACTCCTAAAGAGTATATGAGTTGTATCTCAGGATATCCAGGCTGTTACAACAAAATATCATAGACTGGGTAGCTTATACACAACAGAAATTTATTTCTCAGTGTTCTAGAGACAAGAAAGTCCAAGATCAAGGGGTCTGCAGACTCAGTGTCTTCTGGTTTATAGAGGTGTCTTCTTGATACATCCTCACATGGTGAAAGCGACAAGGCAGCTTGCTGTGGCCTCTTTTATAAGGGTATTAATCCCATTAAAGGCAGAGCCGTCATGACATAATCACTTCCTAAAAGGTCCCAACTCCTAATAACATTACCTTACCTTGGGAGTTAGTATTTCAATACATGAATTTGGGGGGACACAAAGACTCAGACCATAGCAAGTTGCATTTATAAGAGTTTCACAGTCATGCTTTACCATGATATTATTTAGACTACAAATAATCATCAGCTTGTTGTTATAATCAAATATATTCTCAAAAATAAAGACCACTGTATCTACGTACAACCAACACTCCATTTTAAGTGTACAATTAAATGATTTTCAGTGAATTTACCGAGGTGTACAGTTAATCACATGAATCAGTTTTTGAGGAATTGGAGCACTATGTATGTACTCTCTGGACTACTTGGACAGAGTAGGTTTTTGAATGTAACAAGATAAGTCAACTTGAGTGGTAATATATTTTGGGAAATCAGCTCACTACAAATTGTGACTGTAAA
>CAUYRT010051575.1:0-44368 GCA_963574885.1 Lepilemur ruficaudatus | reverse complement strand
AAACAATAAACATCTACGTAATACTGTTAACTGCACATCCGAGTACTGTGCCAGTGCTGCATCTCATGATCTCTGGTCCAATATCACAACCTCTGTGTCAGTAAAGAATGTTCTTAAAGTGAAGTTTGGCATTTTCTTTTTTTTTTTTTTTTTTTTTTTGAGACAGAGTCACACTCTGTTGCCCGGGCTAAAGTGAGTGCCGTGGCGTCAGCCTAGCTCACAGCAACCTCAAACTCCTGGGCTTAAGCGATCCTTCTGCCTCAGCCTCCCGAGTAGCTGGGACTACGGACATGCGCCACCATGCCCGGCTCATTTTTTCTATATATATCTTTAGTTAGCCAATTAATTTCTTTATATTTATAGTAGAGACGGGGTCTCACTCTTGCTCAGGCTGGTTTTGAACTCCTGACCTTGAGCGATCTGCCTGCCTCGGCCTCCCAAAGTGCTAGGATTACAGGCGTGAGCCACCGCGCCCGGCCGAAGTTTGGCATTTTCTTGTTTTACTTGCTATCAATTGCATTGATCACAGCTTCATAATCATTCCACCTACTCCATCACTTCTCATTTCCCGGGGTCCCCATGATCCTCCATCCTCTGATTCCTATCTGGACTGGCTCCACAGCTGAGACCTAACATCACGCCCTCCTCACCTGGACACACAAGCTAATAGATGCTATGTTGTTTCTTTTTTGATTTCTTCCTTCTTTTTGCTGCAGCACATTGTTGAATAACTCCTTCAAGGTGGGCACATTTTTTGAATTCTTGCATGTCTCATATGTCTTCATTCAGCCTTCACACTTGATTAATAGCTTGCCTGGGTATAGAATCCTGGATTGGAAATAATTTTCCTTCTAAACTTTGAATGTACAGCACCACAGGCTTTTGGTCTCTGGTGTTACAGATGGGAAGTTTGATATCTGGCTGATTCTTTTGAAACAGATTTGTTTTTGTTGTCATTTCACTTTGTATTTTTCCCCTGTTAAAGCTTCTAGAATCTTTCCCTTATTCTCATGGTTCTGAAATATCACAATATTCTGCCCCCCATCCCCATTCATCCTGTTCGGCACTCAGTAGGCCCTTCCAATCTGAACACTCATGTTCTTCAGCACTGACACATTTTCTTTAATATTTCCCTCCCCTCTACTTTTTCTAGTTTTTCTTTATGGCATTCTAATTAGTCAGTGAACCTTCTGACTCAATCCTCTATGTCTCTTATGTTTTCACTCATGTTTTTTCAGTGCTTCCTTCCTGGCTTCTTGAGGAAGAAATTCCATCTGAGTAACAATCTTGGCTCTCTCCACCCCAGTGCTCATGTCTTCCCAGAGGAAGAGAAGTGACTTGTCCAACTGGTGAATTTAGAGGAAGGAGCAGGGCTTGTGTGCCTGTGTTCTTTCTGGGGATCTGCCAGCATTTGGAAATGACTTATGATGGGCTCCTACCATCAGCATGAGGCTCCCCTGCAGGGGTTCCCATGGCCACCCAGTGATGGGTGAGTTTGCCTAGCTCTCGGAAGCACTGTGCTTCCAGGCCACATCCTCCAGTGCAGCTTTTTTTTTTTTTTTTTTTTAGTGAAACTGACATTTTTAGTCCATCTATCTGTCCATTTTTCCAACTGGTTTCAAACTCAAGTGGGAAAGAGGGAGGTTGTTTATGGATTTCCTTAAACTCCATCTGTCTTTGGGGCTTTTTGTTATACTTTCTGAGAGATTTCTTTGGCTTTCTCTTCTGAGTTTTTGTCCTCTGTCACTTTTTCAAAGCCTCTCTTCTTATTTATAGATGTTAATATCTTGTATCTCTGTGAGGAGACCCATTCAGCTTTTTAAAAATTCTCTTATTGTCCCTGAATTACTGCTTTTTATTCTGCAGTCATTTTACGACAATTTTCTTTTTTCTTTTTTACTTTCCTGCTGCTGAATTTAATCTAATCTGTGATAATCCTTGGACAGTCTCCTCATAAGAATGAAGTAGTAAAAAGGTATTTAGGGGCTCTGGTTGTATAGGTGGGGCTTGTGGACCAGAGAATTTTTCTTTTTGATAAGTGGGTAGGACACTGGCTCTTATTCTGGGAATGCTAACTCCGGAGAGCCCAGGAGGTTCATGCCAGAAATCAAGGAGTTTTGTCCATGGAGGGGAGGGAAGGGGGTTCCTCATTCCACTTGTGGATTTTTAAGTTAATCTCGATTTTCAGGCCTGTGTTTTTCTCTAGGGCTTATTTGTATCTGTGGTACTCTCAGGGCAACCTGGTTCCCTTGGCTGTTGTCCCATCTGCTGCTTTTCTTCTAGACTGTGGCTTTTCCATCCTTATCAGTTACAATTTCTTCATTTATTTTCCAATTCCCAGAAATTCATTAAGCTACTTCATTTCTTTGACTATTCACCTTATTGTTTGTTTAAGCCATTTTTATTCCATTACTGTAATTTTAATGAGGTTTGGGAGGTAAAGGTAAAACATTACATGTCCTGTCCACATCCTGGAGTTAGTATGCACTTTGAAATATTCTGAAAAGAGACAAGAATTGTGAGGGGAGAAAACTTCCCATCGTATCGTATTTTATAATACGTATTTTATAATACGATACTTTTCTGCACTGCTCAGTTTGGTACTTTTGTTGCTATGTGCAAGTGCTGTTTCTACAATAGATGGAGAAAGAACACAAATAAGTCTCCATTACAGTGACTTGCTGTCTCTAGTGTGTGATGCTGAAAGCTTGGTTCAGAACATTAGGGCCACAGCCCAAGATACTGATACGCCCCGATTCCTATTTTGTCTTTTGAATCTTCCCTGAAAGGTCTCTTGTTTTACTCCCCTCTTTGATTCTTAATGCAGGTTGCTGTCAAGATTCGATTATCAGCCTTCTCATACGCTCCTCTTGGCAATTCTCACACCCTCGTGCCTCTTTATCTCACCACGCTGGCCGGTGTGATTGTCAAGCCCTCTCCTCTCCCCATTTGCCTTAGTCCCATCTAATTTTTACTCTGTGGCATCTTGTCAACACATACTAGCTCATTTGATATGACTACTTAAAAAAAGGTAGTTTTCAGATAACATCTAAGGACAGCAAGACTCTCTTGGTGTTAAGCCTCATAGAAACCATTTTTAGCTTAATATATACGTTTTTCTCCACAAAATTCTTCAATAGTCTCATAATTGCTTCAGTACTAAAATATTAGCACATTTTTTATGTGGCCCTTCATCTTTGATTTTGAACATTTTAAGTCTTCTACCTGCAGAGGCTTATTTCCTACTTTTAGAATTTAAGAAAATTTAAAAAAAGCCCAAACTTCTAGATAATAGCATTCTCTACCATAGAGACAGAAGTCTCAATGTTGAAAGAAAAATAAAGGGCTATGGAGAAGGGAAATACACGCATTGTGTATCCTAGAACAATTCCGTTTCATATTTCTCTGTCCCAACTTATTGTCAGAGTATAATAACGAAGCATAACATTCATTAGGTTCTTACCATATAGCAAACCGTGCTAAGCTCTTTATAGTCACTATTTTATTTAGTCCACACAACCATATAAAGTATATACTATTATTATCCCCATTTTACAGATGAGGATATTGAAACTCCCAGAAGCAGAGGAGCTTGCCCTAGATCTCACAGGCAGTAAGTGAGATAATCCAAGCAGGCAGGATATAACCCCAGCCTGTCTGACACCAAGGGTGACATGTTAAATCGCTCTGCTGGTGTTTCTCATACTGGCGTTTGCCAATCCGGGAGGTTCATGTTTCTTGGATTCAGTCAGTTCTGTAAGTTTTTATACTTAGTGTTTACATATCTAATTATAGTCTAAAAAGAATTATTTTGCCAGTTATAAAGACAAACTTCTCCCAAGGAAAATGAAGTTGTGGTTTCTTAAGTCTGCTTTTCTAAAGGTTGAGCCCAAGCAATGCTTAGGGTGTCTTCACAAGACTTCTTTGAGGAACATTAGAAATTTTGTCCTGTATCTGCATTTTGCTAAGTTTGCAAACCTCATATCATGTCATACTGATACTCTTCCTATTAGAAACAAGGCAATCCATTTTATACCGTGTGAAATATTTGCCAACTTAACAACTGACCTTACCTTAGAAATCCTAGTTAGGATTTATTTTAGGTCCTTAACATGCTGTGTTTTAACTAAATTATTTAGTTAAACTTGAGCATTTGAAGAAGTGTTCGTACTGCACTTTTTAGTTGGGTGTATTCCACAAAGCAACTAACATATTTCTGGTCCTGTATCAGTTTTCCTGAGGGAAACACCATATTAAAAACACACTATTTAATTTTCAGATGCTGGCTTAAAGCCAAGTACATTTATTAACAATTAAATCCTTTTGACAGGTCCACATCTCTAAGATTGGAGTTATTGAAAACTGGACTAACATATACCCTTCAAACATACATGCTCTGCAACTGGGAAAGCAAGAAATATTTATAAGCAAACTGTACAGCTGATTTGCTTATGCAAACATTTATGAACTTAAAAAAGACATTGTGATTTCTCTAGCCCTGTCATTCTTCAAAAACACTGACCATGGGTGGGCTTAGCTAGAAAATATAAGGTGTGGAATTTATATTTGGGTAATTCAAGAACATTACCATAGACTAACCACATATATAATAATTCTTATTGACTAATGAGGCAAGTCTAAAAAACATTTTCCATTAATAATAGAACTTTACATGGAACTGTAACAATTTTGTTAAGAGTTATTCCCTCTTTTGGGACTTTAATTCTGGTTAGTTTTTGATTCAAATGACATATAAAGAGCCACAGTATCAAGTATATACTTCCACCCCCCGCCCCCAAGTCAAGGTCTTGCTCTGTCATCCAGGCTGGAGTGTAGTGGCATGAACATAACAGCTCACTGTAGCCTCAAACTCCTGGACTCAAGTGATCCTCCTGCCTCAGCCTCCCCAGTAGCTAGAACTACAGACATGGGCCACCATGCCTCGCTAATTTTTAATTTTTTGTAGAGATGGCATTTTGCTATGTTGTCAGGCTATTCTCGAACTCTTGGTCTCAAGTGATTCTCCTGCCTCAGCTTCCCAAAGTGCTGAGATTACAGGCATAAACTGCCACGCTCAGCACACCTACTATTTTTGGATCCAACAAGACAGAGATGAGGCTGGCAGAACTGACCTAATTTTTCAAAATGCATTTAATTTTATGAACTAAGGAAACCAATCAGAAAACAAATATCTACTAAGTGAAATTTGTGCCCCACACAGATGCTCAAGATTACTGAAGGGAGGGTCAGGATGAATAGAAGGTTAAAGCAATCTGGCTCTGTAGTTCGGCATAGGTGTTATTTTCTTTCCTTTTGATATTCCTTACTTTTTAAGAGTATGATTTCTTTTTCATCATGCCCCAGTTCTCTTAGGTCAGACTTATTACTTATTTATTATTATTTATGGTAAGTGGCATGAAGAGATCTACTCTTTGAAGTCTTTACTAGAACTTAGATTTCCTTTCCTGTAAGGTTGTGCTTCATGTTGTACAATATCCATTTTCTGTTTACTTTGGAGGCTTTTCCTGAAGGTGGAACTTAGAACTCTCTGCTTTGTCTCAGTGCTCCAGTGGGCCACTGGAGTGACAGGCCCTAGAGCTCTGCAGCACTGGCCCTGGGTGGTGCTTGTTTGGACAGCACAAGGAATAGAAACTCTGGGTCCCCGCACCCTCTGAGTTTCCCCATATAAAATACAAAATTCCAAGTTATGTTTGAATTTCAGATAACTTCAATTAGCAAATATATTCAATTCATTTGCTAATTCTGGCCTCCCTATTAGACCTCGGTCTCCTCTTATGCAAAATGTGGCTAACAATGGTACCTACCTCTTGGGCTGGCTTCAAATCTGGTGTGTGTGAGTATGTATTTTATTTTACATGGTAACCCTAGTTAGGTAACCTGTCCAAGGTTATGTTCAAGTATTAGAGCTAGTTTTCTGATCCCAGAGCCCTGTCCTTCTTACTGTCTCAGTCAAGATGCCATCTGCGGCTAAGAACTCCTAATGCGTAGAGTAGCCCATAATAATATTAACCATTATGTTGAAAATACAAACACAAACAGTTTCCATGTGCTAATTTTTTGTTATTAATAAAAGCGTACTATATCTGTCCTTATATGTATATTTAAGGCTAAAGATAAAATTTAGGGAGATAGAAATTTCTCATC
Source organism: Lepilemur ruficaudatus (assembly GCA_963574885.1). Classification (NCBI taxonomy): domain Eukaryota; kingdom Metazoa; phylum Chordata; class Mammalia; order Primates; family Lepilemuridae; genus Lepilemur; species Lepilemur ruficaudatus. Next base: position 38,203 of record CAUYRT010051575.1, on the reverse strand, counting down.
ATTTCCCTAGTAAGACTATTTTTTAAATCGTGAATTCAAATGTATTACTGAAAGTTGAACTTTGATATCTGCCACTCTTTCAAAGTGGATGCTAGAGAAATTAACAAATGCATAAAAATTGAACTCAAGTATTTAATTTTCTCCCCCATCGTTCACTGCCTTCCTCTTGCCTTCACAGTGACACCCAAATGTCCCTGCCTGGCTGGCATTCACAGCTCTCCAGATCTGGTTGAGACAAATCTCCAGCTTCAGCTCCTGTTAACTCTCAGTGCTGGGCTGCACCCGAGAGCCCTCATCATTCCTCAACTTTATGATACATTTCTGCGCCAGTATTTGTCTTTTTCTTAGAGTCTCTTAATGCTGGAAAGTATTTTTCCTATCTCAAACACGGGAAATCTTTATCTCTAGTTCAAACACCCAGTTCTTTTATGACACAATCTTTATCTCCTCAGCTAACTGGCCCTTTGGCTGATTTTTCTATGACACAACTTAGCATCACTTGCCTTGAAATTGCATTACACTCGTCTCCCCAACTGAAATTTAGTTGCCTGTGGTCAGGGCTTCTTTGTCTCACTCTTATCCATATCTGACTTAGTACCCAAACATTTATTCCCAAATATTTATTCCTTAATAAAATATCTGTTGAACCAATTTTAGTCCAAAAACACATGGGAATAGTGCTCTCAAACTTGCAGTGCTATTAGCTGAAATTTTGTGAAGCCCCCAAATAAGGCTAAGTTGCTTTGGGCATGTTCCCAATGACTAGCAGTTATGTTTTCAGCATTTGAAAACAACTTTTTCCCATGTACATTCATTTTAGAAAATTTGTGAGGACATACACAAAGGAAAAAAGGCATGAGTAAACTGCCTTCCAAGGGCAGATGATGATGCCTTTTTTTTGGAATACAGAAATACTGTTTGTTTTTCTTGGAAATTCTCAACAAGGGCAACATGGAAATGTAGACAAAGGCATACAGGAGAACACAACTGGGTTTGAACCCCTGGACCCTGCACTTCATGATTATGTGATGCTGGGTGAGCTACTGCATCCCTCTGAGACCCAGTTTCTCCTCTGAAAAGTAGAAATATTCATACCATGTTCTATTCCTACAGGGGTTTTGGAAATATCAAGTTACAAAACACTGGACAGTATTCTGTAAGTTAGAAAATACTACATGCCTGGTTTTATGAGTACATTAACTGAACAGGAGATGACTCCGTGGATAGATGGAGCGATGAGGTTGAATCCTAAGTAATAGTTCAAATTGGATTTCTGCCTAGCTCGCTTACCTAAGTCACAAATAACTTTCACTTTGCTAAAGGGAAAGGAACTAATGTTTATTGAGCACTGACTGCATGCCAGGTTCTGTGCTGTTTCCCTTACACTTGTCTTCCCACAGCTCCACATAATACCTTTCCACACATGAGAACAACTGAGATGCAGTGAACAAAGCCACTGGTATTGCAAGATTAAAACCAAGGTGGGTTTGATTTCGAATCCAATGTTCTTTCTATTTTCACTATAGTAGGAGACACCTTTTGAGGAAAGTATTTTTATGGAAGTCCTCTATTCTTATGGAAACTTCCAGAGTGATTGAAGGGCAGTATTTGATTAGGTACATGAATTATTTTAATATCAATACCCTTAGGAGAGTTAAAAGAAGTTGTAATTATTTCATCTTAGAGGAAAGAGTGGGCTAATTTAAAAGGCATTTGCAAACTCATGAAAGGGAATAAATGGTGAATATTGACCTTTCACATGTAATTTACCTAAGACTATCTTTAAATATAATTAGGAAATTTTCATAGCATGGCTTCTTCAGATCTAAAAAGAGCTGAGGGAAACTATAGAATGTCCTTCTTGATAGAATATTTATTTTGAACAAGGTAGACTTATCTTTTTAGTACTTATTAATAGTCCTATGTGGAGGAGGAAAATTAGACTCAGTCGGGGATGTGTATTCAAGTAAACATGAAGGGAAAAATATCGCTATAAATTCTGCTGAAACTGTGATTAAAATAAATGGTATTTCAGCACAGAGGATCTGAAATGATATTACAGTACAGAGACACATGAGGGTGCTCTAACCAGCTGCTATAATAAATAAACTGTTCAAATATTGGGGAAAACGTAAGGCCTATTGTGAATGGAAGTGCCAAAGTCTCACTTGTAGTATTGGTTAAACAGAACCAACAGTCTTGGAATAGATGGCTTTTCTTTTAAATAAAATGTACTGGTCTCTCCCAACCCTTCCAGTTTAAAAAGTAGAAGATGTTCATATCGGACAATTTGGAAAATACTGAAAAGCCCAAAGAAAAAGAAGAAAGTGGACTGATGTTACTGTCAGCCCTGGGAGGATGGGGTTTTCAAGAACCAGGCCAGTTGGAGGCTTAGCTCAGGAGGCCTGCCTTCAAACACAAGCCCAGCCTGTTCTCATTTTGATTTCACAGACCTTCTGCTGGTACGAAGGGGGAGTAGAAACTGGGGGTCTAATGACCGCAAGAAGAGAATTAGAGACGCATGTTTATCTCAATACATTTACTCTCATTAAAGTTCATATTCACTGACATCATGCATCTCCTTGAAAAAGTCTGCCCACCCACCATTAATTAAAGCCACATTTTAAAAAGTCAATGTGTGCACTTTTATTCCAATCAAAAGTAGCCTCCTAAGTTTTGCAGAGTAGGCAGGAGAATATCTGAGGCCTGACAGCTGTTCACCTCTACACAGTGAAGAATCATGTGATTTACATTAAAAGTCATGTTTATTCAGGGCCTAAAATATCGTAGTTAAGATCTATTGTCTTGAAGAGTTGAAACATTCATTATCTAATGACCTATTTAGCAAAATTATCATTTATTTTGATAAGCCAACATTCTTTTGGATACAACGTAGGATCATATGCCTTTATCTTTCCAAATAGAGAAATATAACTGGACACCCTGTTTGAACAATTAAGGCAGCACACTCCTATCAAAGACACCACACTTTATAACTTATACATGCAGTATAAATGTTAAAACAAAGGTCAATGTAGATTTTTTTTTTATCCAAATCATTGCACAAGCAGTAATTACCAATAGTTGGAGGATTGCACAACCATAGTCTATATTCTTGGCAGTAGTCACTATAAGTTCATAAATTCATGAAAATAAGGAATGTCGATTTTTAAAGTTCAAGAAAGGTATTATTTGTAAACAGCTCAGGTCACACTCATCTTGTTCTATGTGCTAAGAAAGAGTTCTTTCCTTCCAACTTCCTTTAAACAAGATTCACTCTCTCCAGGATCCTAGTAAAAGGGTTTACATCCAAATAGATCTGCATTCTTTTCCATTCTTTTTCCTATTAAAGCCTCCCTGGGGACCTTTCAATTTTATGCTGATCTTTCTTTATATATTAATATCAAGCACATTTTTATGTTACATTGATAAAAGACAAATTATGGTTATCTCTTCCTATTGGCAATTAGATTATTCTAGAATCATTCTGACCGAATATTTGATTAGCCCAGCCAGTTTATACTTTCTATACAAAAGCATCAAGTGCAGCATTCAGATTCTCTAGTTATTCTGGTCACGACACCGTAGGGAAAGACATAGATCATCAATGAAGCTGAACATTGGCACTGAAATGGTTTAATCTTAAGGCAAAGCACCCGCAGACTAGGAGTTGAAACCTGACTTCTTGTCCTGACTTTTCTACTGATTCACCACGTGACCTTGAAGACTTTGTGCACCTCAGTGTCCTCATCTAACAAGTGGAGGTTAGGGGGTGAATAATGACCCACAGTCCAGGAGGATAATCAGGACTAGAGGGCAGGGGACTGGAGTATGCTTTTGTGGCCATGTCTTCCCCTGGTCTACTTACTCATTCAATGCCAGAAACCATGAGGAAGAGCTGGCTGAGTCTGATTCTAAAAGAGAGCATCCTTGAATCTAGAAGCCAACAAACCATTCCTGGTGAGTTGCTTTCATGAACAGTTTGGGAAAAGATGCTCTGGGTCTTGATATCCCTTAGAAATAAGCATCCAACATAACATTCCTATGTGGGATGAAGCACTATCTTAACGCACAGATTATATCTTCTGCCCAGATGATACAGTATCCACAGGGACCATAAAACACTTGACTCAACACAAGCCAAAAGCAGTGGGTGGACTCCTTCAGCTCAGCTGTGGAAAGGAAGGTGGAGGGTGGATGATGATATTTCAACCCATCAGTGGCCTTAGAACAAACAGCTATGGGCTGGGGAACAATGGGAAGTTGTGACTTTACCGCATTTTATCAACTCTCGGAGGATTTAAGATAAGCTCTGCTTAAGCGATTCATAAAGCTATGCAGTGTGCAAAATGAGCACTCTTGCATTTCCATACCTTCCTGCCAGCTCTGTTGTTATGAAGATTCATCAGGGCTCTGGCATCCTTTCCTTTTCTTTCCTTGGCATCCACAAACGCTCGGGCAAACTTGATCCCATAGTCAATGTTATCACTGCAGCCACCCCAGTCGAAAGTGCCCTTGCTGTCCTTGGCGGTTCCCTTCTTCTTTGGATCACAGGAACAGGATTTTAATTCTCCTTGGCTACAGGCCCTGGTGATGGCAAATACAACTCCAGCTGAGGAGATGGCGTAAACAAAGGCAGATTCCCGACTACCTGAAACAAAAATGCTTTTCTTAAAAGTGGTCTGGTAGTGCTAGTTCTGAATAACTTTCACATGACGACTGTTTAATACTTGATCTACCTCTGACATCCTCTACCACTAGACAAAAAGGTCTGGTATTCTTGAGGGATTCTTTTCTAGAGCTGAGGCTCTTTCCTTAATATGAATCATCTCCATCTAATACAGGTTTTTGTCAATTTAGATATCTGTATGACAACTCTGCTTAAAGTAAATGAAGACTATCAAAGACGGCCATGCCCAGCTCCTAGATTCATATTAGTCTCAAACACACACTGGCCCTGCTTTAGCCAGGAGCCCTAGATGTCCTAGAAGAGGATAGCATTTCTAGGCCTTAGTTTTCTCATCTATGGAATACAGTCGAAATTCTACAATGCTATCATTTCATAATACATTTGGGTATTCATGACACCACGGCTACCCTTGAAAAAACCTTCCAAATCTCTAGGCATTACTGAGGACACACATATACATTTAAATTATTGAGACTGAAATACTGAATTCAAAGAAATCTGGGGACTGAGGTGGGAAGAGAATTCTGGCAGTAAGCAGGCCCTTGTATTAACACTGGAGAGCTTTGGCTTGGCAGTGACTTTCACAAGTAATTGAGAGATTGCTGAAGGCAATGTGCAATATCCTTGGGTTACATACTATGTCTAACTATTAAGGTGAATTTACTTTCTTCTGGAACACCTGCACTAATCACTAGTATTGGGTAAAAGACAGTGAAAAGCTTTTCTTTGGTTTTTCTGGAAGGAAACAAATTTACCGCCTATAATTAGACTTGGGCAAAAACCCTTTGGGGTGCTTTCTTAGAATTGTTCTTTATTAGAACACAGGCTACTTTTACTTACAGGCTGAAAGGTACATATTTCAGTGCAATAACTACATTAAATTATTTTAATAATCTGTAGTAACTCATAACACGGTGTTGTGGTATAGTGACAGATATAAGGCTCTTTAGGGTCCGCGTGCACCTCGTTTTTCAAGTGGAGCTGTATTTCATTGTTATTAGCATGCCCTTTTATTAACGGTTGCTGCAGCAAATATATTAACAATCAAAATAGAAGCTGGACAACCTGATGCCAATGCAAGGCAGAAAACAGAGAACCATTCGGTGATTCAACATGTCAAGACGAGTGTGACTTTTTGAACCACACAGCTGGGAGAACAAACCACCTTTTCGCATTGAAGCCCTGCTTGTTTCCGTTTGTCATTCAGTGCTAAAATTTATTATACATCCCTTGCAATATTTGCTCTGCTAGTCTCATTATTAAAAATCAGGAAAACATATCTACACCATATTAAATGGCACTTACCTCAGCCTTCAGAAAATATCTCCGCCAAACCTCTAACCATCAAAAAAGGAATCAATCATGCCCTGTAGTTAGGTAAAATCAATTATATGAATATTTGCCATAGGTAGCAGGTAGTGCTCCCCAGAGAGAACTGTGATGGTCATGAGAGCCGTTTTAAAGAGTCCCAGCTTATGCTATAAGGACCATAGATATTCTAAGTGGAATTGAGATGTCTTGTAAAAGAAGGTGACTAATAGATGCTAATGTGGCTTAATCTCAGGTAGTGATTTTCAGATAAATAAAATTCTTATTATACCTATTTTTATAGTTTAGGAAAACGTCCATAGTTACCCCATTTATCTTTTAAAGCCTGGTTTAGGATTTGGAGTCCAATGCCCATGTTTAGAGAGATCTCATAGGGGGAAAATTCCCAAATGCTTAAGTATTTAGCACTGGTCTTATTTTTTAAGAAGAAAGAAGAGAAGTTTTATGAGGTGGTCTTTTAGGAGAAAGGCATAGAAGATGTAGATGATGGTATGTCAGACACCAGACAGTATTGTGAAAGCAATAGAGAAATAAATTGTCTATCTAGATGCAGAATTCATCCTGGTGCAACTTGCAGTTACATTAATTTATTGGTTGAAAGAAAACAAAAATCACAATCTGTTACATTTTAGGAATCATTTCCAAAGCAAAAATAACACCTTTCTAAATAGCTCTCATTTATTATTAAAACACATTACTAAATGGCTAGATGTTCTTTTATTCAAATAAAAAAATTAGCACATCAACTGACTTTTCATTTTACCTCCAGATGGTCTGGTATCATGTAGATATGGCCTTAAGATGTTTTCAGTTAAGTGTTTTAGATGAATCACTAAAATGCTATGTGTGAAATAGTAGCACATTTCAAGAGCTGGCTTTGTAACAAAACAAATTTTGATCTTGGGCCTCTTCTTAGAAAAACTGATTCTTTTTAAAGCCATCACAAAAATGAAACAAAATCCAAATCTAAATGGTGACATTTAAACTTCCTGATGTGTTACTATTGAAGTTTCTCTAATTTTTGGATTGAGATAAATCAAGAATGTCTATTAAGTACATAGGCAGAGTTTTTATTTGGGGTGGAGGATTGTTACTTTGGAAGGCAAAACAGTAGAAGCTAGGCTTTCCTGAAGGTTATGGGTTGTTCAACTCTCTTTTGAAATACTTGCCTTTTTAAAAACAAAACAAAACATTTACAAGGATGAGACTTAATCACCTTTTTATTTTTTAAGGCTCATTCTTACAATTTTGGAGGTGTATTCTTGCAAGAATATTTTTGGGTTTACAAGTTCTGTCTTTGTTTCTCTGCCTGTGACTGGTAACTGTCTGTTGAATGAGTAAATTACAAATGTTTCTGAAATTGTTCTGTCTTACTCTGACTCTCTCAAGCAAAACAGGCAAATGTTCTCCATTTCTGTATGATCACGGGATATTTTAGTAACTTTTATGCCCCCCTGTAAATGGTGCCGCTCCTTGCCTTTCCTATTCATCTATAATCACGTTTGGGTTTCCAAAGGAGAGTTTTTCGCAACTCTAAGATGTAAATTTCCCTCCAAGCAAATTAATTGTAAAAATCTTTGGATAGCTTTATTGGAATTTCATGATTATTTCCAGGATAAGCTGCTTAAGGCCAAATTCAGCCCTTCCATAACCAACACAAAATCATCACTGACAGTCACAGGAGTTTGCATAAATGTGTAGGAAGGAATCTGGCCTTCTGTGAAGAATGGAAAGAAATTGTGTAGCACAAGTGTTTTAAGTCTGAGTACTTTGGCAAAGCATTCGAGCTTCATCTGAAGGAAATCTGAAGGAAGTACAAGTTAGAATCTCTAATTTACCTGAGGCCTTAGAATAAGTCAAACTAGTTCCATTTCCTTTAGTTGTAACTTCCTCCCTCTCAGCAATTCTACAACTCTGAAGAAATAAACATTGCCAGGATTGTGTTAAAGTATTTTATGAATGAATCTCCAGTTTGCACAGATATACTATCTTTAGGATCACTGGTCAAAACTGTTTCTTTGATTTGTGATCTAAAAAATTTTTTTTTCTCATATGGTGACATCTTAATGGATCTAGAGGTGACCATTTTATAAATGAGAAGCACATCTAATTTGAAATCATTGCAAAATGGTTGTGAGCACTTTGAAAAAGAAAAATCTTGATACATTTTAAACAGTGAGAACCTGCACATAGTATATGCAAAGATTACTTGAGCTAGATACTTGCAAACTCTCTTTGACAAGGTCCAGTACTTTAATTGATTCACTGGTGAGATAATCTAGGTGAAGTCTTAAAATTCCATGGAGCTGAAATTTACTATTAACCTTTCAAAAATTTGCGATGTCATATCGAAACTCCAAAAGGAATGCAAAAGAATATAGTTCTTAAACTAGAGAATAAAATTGCAGAATATCGCAGTAAATTAACTTTAGGGATACTCTAAGAATGAGAGTACTACGCCCTTGGGGGATTTTAGAGACATTCAGTTACGCGTTTGGCCTCATAAAACCCTAGGGCTGTGATGATTACATGATAGAAACACCCTCTGTTAAGCATTACCAAGTGCACAATCCGGATGATTTTCTTAGGAATGGGGGGGGGGAGGCAAAAACAAGTGTAAAGTTTCCTGTTTCTGGGGTTCACACATAAACTGCTGTGTTTTCAGTCAGATTTCCTAATAGCAAATGGGCTGTGACGTTCCTTGGCGAATACTAATAATGCCAGGTTAGCAGATGGGTATTATTGGAAAATAAAATTTAATTTTCAATTAATTTTCTCCAATTGTATACTAGCTAGTGAGCTGCTTTCCATATTCAGAACTTTTAGGAAATTTATTACGTAATTAGATAACACTTAAGGCTCCTTCTAGGGAAGAAAAACTCTATGTATTCATGTTTTCCACCCTTATCCTCCAAAAATATCCTTATTGTCTAAATGTAGCTGGAAAATAACAAGTGCTTACTACAAGTTCATCCATTCATTCATTGTAATGAATTCCTCGTTGGGAATGAATGCAACACACAAGGCACCAAACACGGTGCAGGAAACAGAGGCTAGTTCCTGCCCTTATGGGAAAAAAATATTTGATTCAGACACAGAGTGACCCAAGACTGAGTTCTTGAATGGGCAGTCAAAGGTGGTTAGTGAAGATTTGTCTCTGCTTAATAACACACACATAGTGGTGGTATAATAATGACAATCTTTGGCAGAGAAAAGATTTGAGCATTCTATCCTGATCATATGCTCAAACTCTTTTGGAGAAGTCCCAGAAAGATGAGAAGTCAAAAGAGCCTTGTAGCTACTTCTTCCCTTCGTCTAGAGACAAAATCTGAACAATCTGACCATGGCTGATGTGCAGGTTTGACGTGATGGACAGAGCAAAGAGTGAAGAGACAGCGGTCTAGGGTACTACTTCCCACTCCATGACTGGCTTCCTGTAAGGCTCTACACTACAGTTTCTGATTTCTCTGGGCATCTGTAAAACAGAGACAATGTCACCCAACAGAACAAACTTCTGATTAAATCAAATGCAATACAGGATGAGCAGGGGCTTTGAAGACTGAGGAGACTATGTATTGAGCCCAGGCACCCATGGAGCTGGTGAAGGCAGGGGACTTACTTCGGAGCAGGACCCTGCCAAAGAGGCTGTGATCCCTGTCCAGGGTGTTGCAGTTCCAGCGGTGCTGGCGGAACTGGTGCTGGCACTCCGCTGTCCACTCCGAGACACCCAGGCTAATGGCACGCATCACATCGGGGTGTCGGTGACACAGCTGCCGCTGGCGGCTCACCAGGCCTGGCACATTGTCACACATCACTCTGGAGGAGCCACCTGTAGCTCTCATGTACCTGTAAAGGACCAACACAGAGGTGAGAGCAACGTCAACAGCAAGGCCTGGCTCAGTGTTCCCCAGGAGACTAAATAGTTCAAAGCACTTTTCAAATGTGAATTCCTTATCCTTTTGGTATTAGAATGCAAGGGTTATTTACTTTTGATTCAGTAGCGAAACAGGCGAGGCAGGCATGGTGAGTGACCTGGTAGAAGCCATGCCCAAAATGAAGTGATGACTGTCTCCTAGACATGAAGCGGGCCCAGGGGTGACTTTCTGGACAGGGTAGTAGAGGCAAGGTCTGGGTCGGTTGGGTCAGGGAACTCAACAATGGGGGAAGAAGCAATGTGTTTTGGGGAGAAGACGTCAAATACTTTTCCCAAGAAGACATAATGTGTCTGGACTTGGCTTGGGGGAAACCGACCTTTAGAAGCTCCTCGTTCCCATTTATTTGACATAATGTCTTAAAAACTGTCTGTATCTGTCTAATCAACACCTGCTGGTATCTGATGTTACACTCTCCTCACAGACAAGCTGTTCTTTCCTTATTGAAGAGTCCTTTAAATATTTCCATTTTCTAGCTCTTTTTGGCTTTTATAAAAAAAAACCTTTGGAAGAAATTCTTTCTATTGTTATTAAGGACACTAAATGTTTGGAAGAATCAAACAGTGTTATAGCTCCATAAAGTACTTTTTGAAAAGAAACTTTAACAAAAAATTACATCATCATCTCTACCCAGATGTTCTCTATTAGTTGTGAAATGTTTAGAAAGGTACCTTTTATATAACCCAAGCTGCCATAGGTGTCTTTTGAAGCGATCAAACAAGGAGAATGTCTTTTTCTTGTATTTTCATTATTTTATATGATCATAAAATCGTTACAGCTGTGACTTCCAAAAAATATATTTAAGTGACAGCTGAGAGACAATGTGACAAAAAGCCTGAGCAATAAATAATGTTTATACACCCATGGAAACAGAAATAGTCATTTTATTGAAAAATGGTCAGTCGGATAAATCAATCTTTGATCCTGTGTCAGCAATGTCAAAGCTAAACGCCTTCCTGTTCAAAGCGGGCTTAGGAAGGGATTGAACCCCTCTTCCCAGCCGCGCCTTGCCTTGCTCTTTGAAGAGCTCCAGTGTCTTCCTAAAATGTTCCCTGCTCTAGGCTGTCTTTCTCTGAGACTCCTCACTTTTGCCAGATTCTTTCAAAAATAGCCCACGATAACCGGTCTTTCTGAAACAGATATTAAAATACCTGTTCTGAAACTTTTAGGTGCAAGGAAGTTACAGGACTCTTAACTCCATCTCTTTCCAAGATCAGAAAATCGGGAGATGGGGAAGAGTTTCTGGCTGGGGAGAGAATCTGCCTTTGGAACTTTTAGCGATGCCAAGACCTGTTACCGTTCAACGTTCCATCACTGTGCAAAAATAAATAAATAAACCACAGATCAACGTACAAGGCAAAATTACTGCTTAGGTGCTGGTTTTGAACAAGGTAACATTTTAGAGACAGACCCCGGGGTCTGTAGCTTTGTATTAGGGCGATAGTCTCTACCTGGAGGCACCAACGTGTTCTTCCGCTCCACTAGGGTGAAGCATTAGGAATGTGGAAGGACGGGAAATAATACAAAATCACACGCTTTGGGCTCTGCAACTCATGACTGCCTGCATTGGCCCGTCGGTTTATCTTGAGGCAGTTTTTGGGGGGCGGGAGGCGGAGTGGGGGGGCAGTTGTGGTTTTCAAGGTGAATTCACACACACACACACACACACACACACACACACACACACACACGTCTGTGCTAGCGCTAGAGACCTGGTTAGCGCGTCTCTCAACAGGATAAGAAATTGGCTGATTTTGCTGTCGCTCAGCTGGATCCAAATAAACCAAACACCAGAGCTCTCATTTGAGAGGGAATGTGGCTTTTTTGGAGTTGTCAAACTGAAATGATCTGGGGAAAAGCGAAGGGGCTCGCGGTCGGGCGATGAGAGAGGGCAGCAGCTGGGGTTCGGGCCAGGAGCCGGGACTGCCGCGGCCGCGGGGACGCGCCGCCAGGAAGGGTCTCTGCGGCCAGCGCGGTCCCCACTCCCTTCTCCAAAATCCCCCCGCGCCGGTGCGCGCGGACTTACCACCATGAAGAGCTGACCTCGGGGGTGAGCCAGGTCAAGAGCAGAGGGAGCCAGAGCCAGATTCCACCGAGAGGGGCGTTCATATTAACCCCCTTGCGTCCGCATCAGGTCAGACTCCGTGTGCGGGCGCCATGCGTGCCCGGAGCAGAAGCGCTCAGCGCCGGGAGCGCCTCGTCACGGCCGCCGGCGCCTCGCCGCGCCCCCGCCCCCCGCTCGCGTCTGCGGCGAGTGGCGAGACTCGCTGATAAAGTTTCAAACGACGAGCCGGGCGAGCGATAAAGGCCAGCCCGGGCCGCCTCGCCCACAGCCCAATTCCCCAGGCGCGGCGAGCGCTGGCAGCCCGAAAGCTCTGCGCGCCTGCCGCGCGCCCCTGTCCTGCTCCCCGGCGGGCGCAGCCCAGGGAGGGGGCGCTGCGCCTAGCGGGGGTGGGGGAAGCGCGGGGCCTTATACCGGAGTGGAGGGAATGATGGCAAGAGATGTCTGGGGCTGAGGTGAGGCGGGGAGGGAGGAACACCTCTGCGTGGCTTCGAGCACCCCCGGAGATAGGCACCTTTAGGGAAGCCCCGGGCCAAAGAGCATCCGTGGGCTTGAGCCTCAAGAGCGCGCGTTCCGGATAGGCGAGGCTACTGCAAACAGCAGTCCCCGAGCGTGTCGTGTGGGGAAACGAGGGGGAGGATAAGGAGATTACTGTGTACAGGATAAAAGAATCCAGAGATGATTTTCACTCATTGCTTCGCTTCTCTCCCTGACTCAGAGGAAGAGCCAGCACTTGTAAATTTGGAGCTGCCCTGTCTGTGCAGGGCAAGGTTGAGGGGCAAGGGGGGCCAGGCCTCAGGGTGCTGGGCTTATATACAGAGCCCGCAGGGAGGAGATAGGGACGAGAGTGTGTGGGGGGTCCATGACCCTTGGGACCTCACCCAGCAGTTTCGGCCAAAGCGCCCAGGAAGGATGCAATTTTTATGCACACCCAGCTGCTCCCCGGCGCTGCGGAGCGCAAAAGGATCACGTAGGGAGGAATCGAGGCACCTAGGCGTCCGCCAGGCGTGTGCGCCCAGCACTGGGTGCACCTCTCACCGCCCGGGAGCTCAGCCTGCGCGCCTTGTGGAGATAAAGGGACGCTGGGTCCCGGACCTGGGCCCCTGCACAGCCAATTGGCGGGGGCTCGGGCCCGCGGGTGGAGCATCTTGAGCAGCAACTGGCTTGCAGCCCCGCCGTTTATCGCCGGAAAGGAAGGAAGACCAGGAACTCGCGGCGGCCGTGAACTGTTCCATTGCTCTTTTCCTGGGGTGGAGGGACGCGCCGCCCGCCCGGGGAGCGTGCCCTGGGGAATAGGGACTGTGTATGCTGTGGGGCGGGGGCGCCGAATTGTTCGCTGAGTGTGGGGTGGGGGGCGTCCAGATAGGGAAGACGGGCTCTGCCCCCGCCCACCCTTCAGGCCTGGACGGGCCAGAGCGTCAGCCCTCGCTGGACGCGAGCTCGGTGAGAGGCTGGACGGGGAGAAGCTCAGAGACGCCAAAAACCTGAAAGATGCTGTCATCGCCACCCCCTTCCCCCACGCCGGTCCCTGGCAGGTCCGGCCCCTCCCAGGCTGACCCAGATACATCCCCATTTGGGTCCGGAAAGGGAGGGGAGGGAAACAAGCACCGCGCCACCCACGACTCGGGAAGAGCAGGGCTCCCCGCCAGGGCCGCTCCGTATCGCTGGGCCACGACCCAGGGGAAGTTCTGCTCGGTCTGTGCCGGGTGCGCGGGAGGGGCAGGGGCCGGGCGCGCTTCTGCTCGGAGAATCAGTGTGTGTGGGGTGGGGTGGGGTGGTGGTGTAGGGGTGACAGGCACCAAGAGGCAACAAGTATCTTATGTACCTCTATGCTTATGCTCATAAGTCTCCTTCCCGGATGAAGCAGATGATTAAGCTAAACTTTACCTCCACTCTCCTTTGTCCCACTGTTTCTTGAAGTAAATCCAGACACTTGTAGAAGATGAGATGGTTGGCCTTGGAGAAACCACAGGTTGCCAAAATTTCACTTCTACCGGTGATTAAAGTGGGGTATGGATGTGTATGCTGGGAAAGGAAGGCAGTTGTATGATTCTCTCATGGAGAATGAGAGTTGAAACTATCTAAAAAACTGCAATCTAAAATTCCACCCCTCTCAGCACATCGTGTCCTCACAGCTAAGTGGTGTTAGAAATACATGGAGTGTGACCATCTGCTTAGAAGCCCTTCCTCTCCGCCCAGGGAATTATTGAGTGGCCAGGAGACCTGCCCTTCAGTTGATGGTGAGGCCCATGGAATGACCTAAACCTGAAACAGACCTCCTGGAAAAGGAATGGACTATCCCCAAAGCTAATTAAATCCACTCCAGAGGACTTCATCCTAGGGCAGGAGGAGGAGGGCCACATGTCTTACAGAGAAGAAATCAGTTTTGGTGAAAGACAAAAAGGGTGAAAAAGTTCAAGAGAAGCTCAATCCAGATATGAACAAAGGTCCACCCAAACACCCCTTCCTGACCTGTCTAGAGGCAGTCTGGACTAGATGACTGGTCTCTTCCCAATCTGTGATTCCGTTTCCCTCCCATTCTCCATCCCTATTCACTTATGACACGTTACTTAGCCCCATACAACTTATCTTTTGTCAAAAAGGTCTTTACTCCTTCCTTGTCTGTACCTATTCTCTTAATGGATCCCTGCACTTTGAAGATAGAGTGTCCACTAGTAAAGGCAGTTGTGAAATGCTCAAGAAAATTAGGAGGAAAGAAGTTGACAGCAAACCTCACTTCTTTTGCAATAAAAACTACCATCTAAAGAAGAGTTACTAAATACTGAAGTAAATCGCATATGACTTCAGCCTAGCTACAGCAGATTATGAGGTAAGGAAAAACAGGGTTCAGTGTGCCTTTAAATTTACAAACATAATATCTGATTTTTTATTTCTTCAATGAGAAATCTCAGAATTGACTGTAAAATTCATTTACAATATACAGAACCCAATTCTCTTTCTGGAGATTAATGTTAGTTTGCTTGTAACTTCAGTATAACATTGTAGCCAAATGAGTCAGTCTATTTTCTTAGTTAGATCCATTGTTTGTCTAATCTCCCAGGGCAGAGAAAGAAAGAGAACTAATTTACTACCAAATCATCTCCACCCTTTAAAAATGGAGAGTTACTTCTTTAACCAAACAGCCATTTGCCTTTCAGTCTGAACTGGCTTCTTTCTAAGGCAGTGACTCCTAAAATAGCCACTAACCAAAGGAAAAGTTCTAATATCAGCCATTTAAATCTCAGTGTGCATTTAAATTAATGTACACCAAAGACTTTTGCTCCTAGCCATGAGAAAGTAATGGGTACCAACTTACTGTCTTACAGAAAAAAACTATAAAACTGGGCAAAACTTTTTGAGGAGCATCTTTTCATGTATCGGATAGTAGGCAGCACATGGCTATAATCCTTGAGAGAAGGAAAACACATGAGGCTCTACAATTATCCCATAATTGTCCTGGTTTTTCTGCTGAAAAGTCCTTGTTTTCTGGGGTGTAAGAAGATGGAACCCAAGCAAAGTAGTAGTCTCAGTTAAGGAGGGAGAATCTGGAGTTTGGGGGGTTGTTGAAGCACCTGAAATGGCAGGGTAGCATTTCTGAAAATAGGTAGTTGTAAAAAGGGGGACTTTACAAGTCTACATGGGAGATTTACCATGGGTCCTTGGCTAAGAACTGGGCTGAGTACAGAAATGACAAGATTCTGCAAAGCCTAGCAGAGATTGCCTGCTGCATGTCATCCACTATTGAGAGACATTGGAGTTCCATCTCAGCAGGATAAAGAGACCTCATTGAGCACTTCAGGAATTCTAGTGTCTAGTTGAGATGCTAGAAAGGTCATGCTTTAAAAATAATAACCAAGCCTTAGTGTAAAAATCATGCTTAGGACAAAATTCAAAATCTTGTTTCCCCATATCACATGCTATAACAAAGAATAAAAACAAATCAGACTGGAGGACTTATAAGAACAAAACGTCCCTTAAAAGAAGACAACATAATACAGACTTTCAACAATAAAAAATTAATAGGCTGGATACAGTGGTATGTGCCTATGTTCTCAGTTACTCAGGAGGCTGAGGCAGGAGAATAGCTTGAGCCCAAGAGTTTGAATCCAGCCTGGCAAAATAGAGAGACCTTGTCTCTTGAAAAAAAAAAATTAATAGAGAATTGAAAAACCCAAAATAGGTGACCCATACTCAAGAAAAAGTAGTCAATAGAGACTGATCCTGAGATGGTCCAGCTGTAGGAATCAGCAGGAAAGAAATTTTAAGGTAGATATTATAAATATATTCAAGTATTTAAAGGAAAATAGAATAAACAAATGAACAATGAACAAATAGATGGAGAATCTCAACAGAGAAATGGAACCCATAAGAAACAAATGAAAATTCAGGACCCAAGAAGTATAGTTATCTACTTCGTAAAATTTGTACCTGCAAAAGTGCAAGTTATCTAATTTGAAGAATAGAGAGGCAAGATATTTATTAAAAATTAAATAAATAAAACCTCAGAGATCTGTGGGACAATACCAGTCAGCCTAATATATGTGTAAGTAGAGTTCCAGAAAGAAAGGAGAAAGAAAAGAGGACAAAAAATACTTTAGAAAGAATGTAAAAAATTTGCCAATAATAGAGAACATAAATTTACAGAGCCAAGGTCAGAAAATCCCAAAAAGAAAAATACAAAACATGTCACACCTACACACATCATGATCAAACTGTTTAAAACTATAGATGAGGAGAAAAATCTCTAAAGCAACCAGAGGAAAAAGATACATTAAATACAAGAAAAAAAGAATATGAATTACATTGGCTTTTCATCAGCAACAATGGAAGTCAGAAGATGGAATATACTTAAAATGTTAAAAGAGAAAAACAGTCTACATAGACATCTATAATCAGTGAAAATGTCCTTTAAAAATAAAGTGGTACTCTTCTCTTGTTTCTTCTTTTTCCCCTTACATTGGGAATAAGGACTGAACTCCAAGAGTAAGGGCAAAATGGAAACAGAGCAGCCTGAATTAAGTCTGAAACTATCCTTAGATATGATCAAGATGAACCATGGGTACTCTATTTGCAATCCAAAAGAAAACTTGACCCTCCCTGGAGGAATATAATGTCATTCAGGGTCTCCACACGTTTTCATTCACTATACCCAGTATTAAATTAAATATTAAAAAACCTAAACAAAACAAAAGCCAGCAAGAAACCAAAACCAAAAGCCAACAAAAAATCCAACAAGAAACCCAAAACACAACAGAAAATAGAAATTTAGAGTTCTGATTTATCTGAGAGGGACTCCAAAATAACTAAAATTAAAATGTTCAAAAAAATAACAAAAAGAACAGATAATTTTAAGAGAGTTGGAATATATACAAAAGATTTAAATATTAATAAAAATCCAGAACTGGGGGTGGAATTTCAGTGACTGAAATTAAGAAGTAGGTAGATGGGTTGAGGATCTATCTATCTATAATCAGCAGAACAGTGGCTTAGTAAACCAGAGGATGATCAATATTAAGTATCAAGATTAATGCACAAAGAGAATTAGAAGGATAGAAAATACGGAAAAGAAAATAAGTTAAACATGATAGAGTGAAAACATTTAAACTAATTGAAATTGGAGACATAGAAGAAGACAGAGAGAATGGGACCGAAGAAATATTTGAAGAAATACCAACTGAGAATTTTCCAAAACTGATGGAAGAAATCAAACCACATATTCAAAAAAAATCTACAAACTTATAATAGGATAAATACAGAGAAAACCACATTTAGGCACATCACACATAAATTGCTGACAAACAAAGACAAGGAGAAAATATTAAAAGCTTCCAGAGAAAAGAAACACATTAATTTCAGGAGAAAAACCACTCTGACTTTTCAACAGAAACTACTGAAATCAAAAGATGGTAGAATAGCATCTTAAAAAGGGTGGGGAGGAATACTGCCAACCTGGAATTCTGTAATCATTGTAAAGCTCCTTCCAAAATGAAGACAAAATAATGATGCTTTCAAACAAAAGGTAGGAAAATCCACCATTAACAGAGCTAATGATAAGTATTAAGCCAGTTCTTTAGGCTGAAGGATAATGATCCCAGATAGAATTATGGAATTGCAAGGAGGAATGAAGAACATTGGGGAAGGTAAATTTGTGGAAAAACATAAAATAATATTGATAGTTAAAACAATAAGTATAATATCTTTTGAAGTTTAAAACATGTAGAAGAAAAATATATGAGACCACTAGCAGTGGACACTGATTCCAGGTAGGATGAAGTAAGTACTCTGTCCTCTCTCTCCCACTGAGTATAGCTATATAACTTGGGCAGAATTCATGCAGAAGCTATTTGAGGACTTTGAAAAGCAAATAGTACCAGGTGGACTGAAGAAGACCAAAATTTTCAGTACCACTAAATGGTGGTAATTTTTCCCATTTTGTTTTTCTCTGGTATCCTGAAGCCTAGATATAGGAAGCCAAAACCTTGAAGTGAGAACCAGGCATGGACAGAGAGACCACAGGAGAGGTGTCCAGAGAAGCCCTCTAGTTTGAATTCAAGGAGTGGGAAAGGGATTCCTAACACTCAGAGTGAGTGGGAGAAATCCCCTGGGTTCGCCCCCTGCCCAATTCTCTAACACTCCACCCCCCTGGGCAGTCCTATGTGGATGTTGGCAGCAGTGACAGCAGCAGCAGTGAGAACCCCACAGGTGCCTAAAACTCCAAGAGATGGGAAAATTTCTCTCCAGAGAAACTGTGGTCCCAAGAAGACAAGATGAAATTCCATAGCTTTTTCTCTTTCTCTTTCCTTCTCTCATGTGGCTCCAAACATGGGTGTAGTCACAGGAAATGTATGGCAGAGTGAAATAACTAAAGCCACAATTTCTTGCCAGAGGACCAAAATGAGGAATCCTCAAGAACCAGAAAGAACCTAAGAAGTCACAGAGAATGAGGAGCTTGGGAAAAGCAATCCCATAAAGTTATATGTGAACTCCTGTGCTTATCCCCTAAGTTACGTACATGTGGATCTGCCTCTAAAGATTATACCAAAAACTTTGAGAATAGAGCTATGGGATAGATAACAACCCAGATCCCAGACAAGTCAATGGGTTTTACATATTTGTGACAGGCATGAATAATACTGCAAAGGTTTTGAAGACTAAACTAACATCAGAACCAGAACCCACAGAAGACTGGTCAGAATTTGTACCCAACAAGATTGATTGTGTGCTAAAACAAAAATATCAGCATGTTCCATAGACAGGATTTAAATAAGACCCAGAGTCTCTTAACATTCTCCTAAATGTCCAGTATACAACCAAAATTACTTGGCATACAAAGAATCAGGAAAATTGCAACTCAAACCAGAAAAAACAATAAAGAGACACTATAGCCTAGATGACAGATATTGAAATTATCAGACATAGCCT
Source organism: Lepilemur ruficaudatus (assembly GCA_963574885.1). Taxonomy (NCBI): domain Eukaryota; kingdom Metazoa; phylum Chordata; class Mammalia; order Primates; family Lepilemuridae; genus Lepilemur; species Lepilemur ruficaudatus. The sequence goes on along the minus strand of CAUYRT010051575.1, from coordinate 18,768 downwards.
TTAAAGCAGCTATTATAAAAATGCTTCAAGAAGGACGAATATTCTTGAAACAAATGTATAATATAAAGTCTCAGCAAAGAAATAGAAAATGAAAAGAGAAACCACACAAAAAATTTTAGAACTGAAAAATTTAATAACTGAAATATCAATCTCACTGGATAGGGCCAATAGCAAAATTGAGATGACAGAGGAAAGTGTGAATGAATTTGAAGATAGAGTAATATATATTATCTATTCTCAATAGCAGAGGGGAAAAAGATTGAAAAGAAATGAACTGAACTTCAGAGATCTCTAGAACAATACTGCAAAGTATAACATTGTGTCACTAGCATCCTAGAAGGAGAAAGGAAATAGTATATAACTGCAAAAAATATTTGCAGAAATAATAGGTAAAAACTTCCTAAATTTGGCCAAAAACATAAACCTAGAGATTCAAAAATGTTGGCAAACCCAGAGATAAACCCTAAGAAATTAGTGCCAAGGCACATCATAATAAAATTGCTGAAAACTAAAGGCAAAGACAAAGTCTTGTAAACAGACAAAGACAAATGATACATTGCTCATGGAGAACAAAGGGGAATGATGATTTGAATGACTTTATACTATACTTCTCATCATAAATTATGAAGGCAGAAGGAAGTGAAACAACATTTTTTTAAAGCACTGGGGAAAAAAACCCCATCAGCCCAGAATTCTATAATATATCCAGAGAAAATATCGTTTATGAAAATGTGAAATAAAGACATTCTCAGATGGAGAAAAACAAAGAGAATTCATTGTCAGTAGACCTGTTCTAAAAGATTTGCTAAAGGAAATTCCTCAGACAGAAAGGAAGTGATACAAAAAGGAAACTTGGAAAATATGAAGGAAAGGCAAGAGAAATAGTAAATATCTGGGTAAATACAGTAGACTCTTCTAGTCTTTTCCAGTTCTTTAACATATGTTTGATGATTGAAGGCAAAAATTGTAACATTGTCCAATATGGTCTCCATTTTATGTAGAGGTAATACATAAGAAACTACAACATAAAAGGGGGGGGTAAAGGGTGATATGGTATAACTTTCTACATTCCACTTGAAATGGTAAAATGTTGATTCTAAGTACTCTGTAAAAAGTTATGTATGTACAATATAAGCCCTATAGCAACCACAAAAAAAATTTTACAAAGAGCTATAGCAAACAACACAATAAAACAAAATTTAAAATGTTCAAATAATCTTAAAGAAGGCAGGAAAGGGAAAAAGGAATGAAAAACCAAGTGAACAACAGGAAAAAAATAATGAAATGATAGACTTAAATCCCAAAATATCAGTAATTATATAAAATATACATGGTCCAAACACAACAATTTAAAAACATTGACGGTCTGAATGGATAAAAACACAGGACCCAACTATTTGCTGTCTACAAGAAATTAACTTCATATATAATAATATTGGTAGGTAAAAAGGAGAAGAATTAAAAAAGATATATGATGCGAACACTAATTAAAAGAAAGGAGAAGGCAATATGTCCGTACCAAAGTAGATATCTAAGGAAAAAAAATTTATCTAGGATAATGAGGGACACAACATAATGATAAAAAGATCAATCAACGAGAAGACATACAGTCCCTAAATGTGTATGCACCATATAACAGACCTCTAAAACATATAAAACAAATTTATATTGTTTTAACTGAAAGGAACAAACAGACAAATGCACAATTACAGATGAAGATGTCAACATACCTCTCTCAGTAATTGACAGAACAAGTGGACAGAAAAATCAACAAGATATAGAAAAACTCAATACCACCATCAACCAACTGGGTTTACTTGACATTTATAGAAAACTTCATCCTTCAATAGCAGAATATACATTCTTTTCCAGTGTACATGAAATAATCACTAAGATAGATCATATGCTGGGTAATAAAACCAACCTTAACAAAATAAAAGAATCAAAATCATTCCAAGTATGTTCCATGATCACAACAGAATTAAATGAGAAATCAATAAGAGAAAGAGAACAAGAAAATCTCCGAATTCTTGAAAACTAGGCAGCAAACTTCTAATAACCTGTAGGACAAAGATGTCTCAAGGGATGTTAAAAATATCTGAACTGAATAAAAATGCATTATTGTGAAACTGTATTTAATATAGATCTAATTATTCAAGAATACGTATAGTAATTTCCTGGCTAGCCACTAAAATAAGAAATATATAACTGCTCCAGTTATCTATTGCTATATTAAAAAAATTTCCCAAACTTAATGCTTTAAAACATCAATTTATTATCTTTCACAACTCTGTTGGTTGACTAGAATTAGCTTGGTGGTTCATGCTTTGGATCCTTCATATGGTTACCATAGTTGCAATTGGGACTGGATTCATCTGACAGTTTGACTGGGCAGGAGGTCTCATGTGGCTTTTTTACTCATCTGCCTGGCAGTTCTGTGATTCTCTACATGGCCTGCACTTCTTTTATGCCGGTTTAGGACACCAACATATAGGAAGTAAAAGCTGCCAAGCTAGTTAAGGACTACATCTGGATCACATCAAAGCAGTCACAAGACCTGCCCTGATTCAAGAGGGTGAGAAATATACTCTATTTCTCGATAGGAGAGTAACAAAGTAACAGAAGAGCAGAACATATGATAATAGGAAATATTATTGTTGCCATCTCTGGAAAATAGATTATTTTACAAGGCCAGGCGCGGTGGCTCACGCCTGTAATCCTAGCACTCTGGGAGGCCGAGGCGGGTGAATCGCTCAAGGTCAGGAGTTCAAAACCAGCCTGAGCAAGAGTGAGACCCCATCTCTACCTAAAAAAATATAAAGAAATTAATTGGCCAACTAAAAATATATAGAAAAAAATTAGCCGGGCATGGTGGCACATGCCTGTAGTCCCAGCTACTCGGGAGGCTGAGGCAGGAGGATCGCTTGAGCCCAGGAGTTTGAGGTTGATGTGAGCTAGGCTGACGCCACGGCACTCACTCTAGTTCGGGCAACAGAGTGAGACTCTGTCTCAAAAAGAAAAAAAAAAAAAAATTGATCTATCAGCGCTCAGCTTGATGAGGTGTTCCTTCGATTTGTTTGAAAGAAGTATGCATCTAAAGTCGAAATGGAGGCTGCACGTGGAAATCGAAGCTCTAGAAATTTAAGTTCATGTACATTTTGGAAAGTCTTTGTACATCCCTAGGGATACATGTACTCTAGTTTGAAAACTGCTGATTTACTGTATGTCTGGTGTCAATCTGCCTGTGTTCTAAGAATAGCTCTATAACACACTTCTGAATGATTTTGGGCAAGTTATTTAACCTATCTAGACCTCAGTTTCCTCCTTGGTCAAATACGAATGATAGTACTTTCCTTAGAGAGTGGTGGTGAGGATAAAATAAGATTACCCAAGTACAGTCGTCTCTCGGTATACGTGGGGCATCGGTTCCCGGACGCCGGCGTATGCCCAACTCTGCACATAACCTTAAGGCCCACAGTCAGTCCTGCAGAGCCCGCGTGTTGGAAAAGTCCTCCCTCCGTGTTCGCGGGTTACCGGTTTCACACCCCGGGTTTGGTTGCAGAAGAAAGCTGCGTATAAGCGGACCCACGCAGATCAAACTCGTGCTGTTCAAGGGCCACCTGCACATAAAAACTTAGAGGGAAGAAAGGAGGAATTACAAATTATCAGGAGCAAGCTTTTGAGCATGATGAATGTGTTCATCATCTCTATTGCGATGATAGTTTTGTGGTTGCATACATATCTCAAAATTCATCCAATTGTACACTTTCAATATGTGCAATTAATTGTTCACCAACTTCACCTTAAGAAAGCTGTTTTAAAAGTCTTATTTGGCATGTAGTATGTATTCGATAAATATTAGCTATTATTGTGAGGTGAGATCCTGGACCCTTCTTGAATTTCTGTCTCATTTCACGCCACCCCTCTGTGTCCCAAGGCCCTTCTTTGATCTCTGCAGCTCCTCTTTCGCCAGCCCCAGTGAGGGTGCAGGCTGCTTGTACCTAGGTAAGAAGGCGACACCTTCTGGCCACAGAGGCGATTACATGATGTGTCTTCTGCATTTAAAATTTATTTTTAGCCAGGCTTGTGGCACATGTGGGTAGCCCAGCTACTCACTAAGGATTTCTTGAGCCCAGGAGTTCAAGTACAGCATGGGCAACATAGCTACACCCCATCTTTAAAAAAACAAGAAGAAGAATAAGTAAATAAAAGTATAGAGTTTTAACGGTAGTTTTTCGTTTTGTTTTGTTTTAGTGTTTATTTTGGAATGGATAAGACATGCCCACGTAAAAAGTCAAGGGCCCAAAAAGACACCTTTCACATCTCTTCTCTCAGTTCCTTCCTCAGACGTAACCAATACTACTAGTTTTGTAAAATGTTTAGCTCCTTGAAAATACCACCCCCTATCCCTTTGATAAGGCAAAGCTGAATTTATTCACACCAAAGCAAGGAAGCACACTACCTTGATCAAACCTCAGCAGCATCTAGGAGGGGAGGGCAAAGTGAGGAGATTTATGAGGTTTTAGGGTGTGGTTTAAGGTGGGTCTCTCAGTGTAGGGCTTTGATTAAGTTTGAGTAAGGATCATTATTTAGGATTGTACATGCAACAAGGTGGGGTTTCAACAAGTCTTAGAGAATAAATAATCATTTGATAACTGTATAGAAAGCTAAGCAGTATAAAATAGGCTGTCTGAATGTTCCTAAAATCAACAATAAAATTATTTGCAACTTTTATTTTCAGGGCAAGAGTTTCCTGGGATATTAAAGTCATGTTGATGGAAACAGTACAATAATAAAGTCAAGTTAATGTAGACAGTAAACTGTGTGGGTATGGATGGTTTGTAGTTTCTGGTATACCTTTCCAGAAACATTCTGTGCTTATTCAGTTATATATGTATAAATTTAAGAAATGTGATCTTTTACCTTTTAACAGTTGCTGCAGAAATCCATAAACTGAATATGATTGCTTCTTAGCCTTTCGGCTAAAAGCAAGTGCAGAAACCGAATATGAGATATTCCTTAAGTAATGGTTATCCAATAGCATTTGCTCTGTGATGTACTTTTCCACAGTATGGCTACTTTAATCTTTTGTGTCAAATGAAACTACTCTTTGAAGTTTTCTACTAGTATTTTCCCCCTCAGTAATTTATCTAACAGATTATGGTTTTGACAAAACCTGTGGGTACATTTTCTCTTATTCCTGGTTTCCTCTTTTCCATCACAAAGCAGGGTTACAGTGGCAGGGGACAGAAATACACTGAAATCGGAAAGCAATTGGAGGGGCCTTTGCTAAATACATATCTGTTGGGCATCTACTGAGTGCCGGTACTGTGCTCAGCACAGGGTGAATGTGATAACCACACTCTGCCCTTATTGGGATCAGAGTTTAGTGATGAAGGGAAACACTGAACGCATGATTATGAGGGGGATGAATATAACAAAGAACAGTTAGAATCTAACCTAGTCTTGGGGCTGAAGTAAGAGTACCCAGAAGCGATGCTTGACTTTTGAGATGAAGAATAAGCAGGAATGATACAGCTAGAGGAGTGACATGCAGGAGGAATGTTCTAGTCAGAGAAAATAGCTTATGTTTTTTTTTGGAACTGAGGTTATTTTTTTTCCATTTTCCTGGTTTCTATGTCCAGGTATTTGTTCTATATACCTTGTGGTCTCAGGTACACAAAGAATTTATGAGTTAGAAAAAAAACATCCTCAATATATTATATAAAAATCTATCATGTGATTAAATTCCCTCATCTGTGGAAGCCCCTCATATTGGTGGTCCTAGGAAGAGACATCCCTGTCCTTATTTTAGTTCTCAGGAAATGAAGACCATTTTCTGAGTCCTGGATAAAGTACCAGAACAGCCCACTATTGGCATAAAACAGAATTATACTTTTTTAAAATTGGAAATGTTTTTAGAAATCATGTAGTCTGGTTTCTTCAACTGAAAAATGAGGAAACTGAGAACCATAAGTACAAAATTCTTTGTAATTTCCAAAACAAGTAGCGCAGGAGAACTGAGGGCTATGGAAACTGAACAGGTTATAATCTCCCAGAGAAATCTCAAGTTTTTAGGGGTTTGTTACAAGGGTTCTTTCTCCTGGGTGGCACAGGAATTTCTTCCACAGGAGCTTTCTTGCAAAATCCGCATCTGCCCACTAATACTGTTTTAAATCCCTTCCCAATGAGTGAAGCAGAGCTTTGACGTTGTATCATTGCTTGTTCACAGTGAAACAATTGTGCACCCACATACCATCATCATGTGCCTTTATACAACCCATGACCATATTACAATTTTTCACTAGTCAGGGATTTTAGTACTACAATTAGCTAAAGGGCAGGCACGACAGGACAGCTAAAGCAGTTCTAAAGCAGTCAGGGCAGGTCTGTGCCCGCTGCTTCAAAGCAAAAAAAGTGCTGAGTTACCCAAGAAAGTGCTGGGCACTTTTCCTGGGCTCAGTAGTTTATCTTGGTACTTGCTTAATCTACTTTGTAACAATTCTGCGAGCACTCCAGGCTAGCACAGTGTTTCTGTTCCGTGGTGGGGAACCTGCACTTTTCCCTCAGCGGGAGATAGAGATGATTTGAAATAAAGGGTAAGGCAGCCTACGCTCTTTTTTTTAAGCCAGAAAAATGGTTACTCTACAGACAGAACAGTGGGTTCCACATTGTCTATATTGACAGATATGTCTACCCTTGGAAGTACAAAAAGACTTCCCCAAAGATATGTGGGTGTATTAGTTTGCTATTGCTGCTGTTACACATTAACACATACTTAGTAGCTTCAAACAACACAAATTTATTATCTTACAGTTCTGGAGGTCAGAAGTCTGCGATGTGTTTCACTGAGCCACAACCAAGGAGTGGGCAGGGCCATGTGCCCTCTGGAGGCTTTGGGGAAGAATCCTGTTCTGTCTTTCCTGGTTTGGAGAGCGGCATTCCTTGCCCTCTTCGGCTCATGGTCTCTGCTTCCCTCATCAAAGGCAGAGGCAAACCATCCACAAATTTCTCTCTCTGTCTCTATCATCACGTCACATTCTGTCCCTCTGATCTCCTGCTTCCCACTTATAAGGGCTCCGTGATTGCCCTGAGCCCACTTGTATAATCCCAGATAATCTCTCCATTTTAAGACCCTTAATTTAATCACCTCTGCAAAGTTTCTTCTGCCACATAAAGAAACATTAACAAATTCTGGGGATTAGGATGTAGACAGTTTTTGTGGTGGGGCGCGGTGGCTCACGCCTATAATCCCAGCACTTTGGGAGGCGGAGGTGGGAGGATTGCTTGAGCTCAGGAGTTTGAGACCAGCCTGAGCAAGAGCGAGACACTGTTTCTACTAAAAAAATAGAAAAACTAGCCGGGCATGGTGGCGCATGCCTGTAGTCCCAGCTACTCGGGAGGCTGAGGCAGGAGGATTGCTTGAGCCCAGGAGTTTGAGGTTGCTGTGAGCTGTGATGATGCCACGGCACTCTAGCCAGGGTGACAGAGACCCTGTCACAAAAATAAATAAATAAATAAAAATTTTAAAAAGGCCTGCAAGGATGTAGACAGCTTGGGGACCATTATTCAGCCTACCATGATAACATCAATAATCTTAAGGAAAATAATTCATTAGCTCAACTTCCAAATATACGTTTCCAAAACTGCCTATGGGTGAAGAGAGTGAAGCAATAAGGTTGTTCCTCCTTTTTCACCTCCTCTTTCACAACTGCCTCTTCCAGCTTTTCAAAAGTAAGGCTTATCTCTCGTACACCTCCCAATCTTACTATGAGTACGTTACTCCAGGTTGTAGACACCTCCCCCATTAAAAAAAGCCCCCACATAAAAATACTGGTGTCAATATGAGAAAACAAATGATTTTAATGACTAGATAATACATTTTTAGTAAATCAGGGGGTTTCGATTCTTTGCTTTCATTGAAATTTCACCTAATTGAGTTAGATGATAGATCATTACAAATAATTTTTAATGGTAGATCATTACATAACTTTTGGCCTATAACATGGAAGGAGTTAAAAAAAATTCAGTGACATTACTATAACAAGACATTTTCTACTTCTGTCTACTTATTTATGTGAGCCACTTAAATCTATCAAACAAATAATGAGAATATAATTGATGTGAACATCCATTCTAGTGAGAAATACTAACTACTCAACCTTGCATATATGAACTAATTACAAAAAGGAAAGAAAAGAAAAGGACAGCCCCATCCATTTTATTAAGAGATGTATTTCCTTTCTTATTTAAAGGTGATTTATCAAAATTTGCATTATTGTTGTTTTCATCTATAATGTACCACTAATAATTGTAATAATAACTCAATCTGGAATGTACTGTCAAGACACTTACACCTTTATAATGGCAAGTGATTTTTTTTAAAAAAAGATTTAACATATAAATTTTTAGTTTAGTTTATAGTTCTGTAGGTCAGAAGTCTGAAATGGGTTTCATCGGACAGAAACCAAATTGTTGGCAGGACCAGCTCCCTCCAGAGGCTCTAGTGGAATGTAACAGAAGGAATGGCCTGAAAAAATGGCAAAAATATTTTCTGTCCTTTGAAACATCCTCCACGCCTTTTTGAGAACTAAAGCCTGCATCCCTACCTCTGACCAGGGAGGGGCAGGGTAATGTCTTTTGTTCTTTGTGCTATAGGAGATGGCTCAGTCTGGACCTGGTGGAATGAGGTCCTGGGTGGAGGTCACAGGATTGTCTTCAGAGGAGATAGGACAGAGATGGGACGGTCAGTATCATCAACTGTAGTTGAACAGCAATTGCCTAAAGCTGAGAACCCACCCTTTAAGAGCTCTGTATTTCTGCTTATTATTAGGATGATGGCATTTTTCAGACAGAAGTCTCCATCCTCCTGGCAAAGTAATAAACTTCTCTCTTCTTCTCCTTAAACCACTTGTCCTCATTCTTCTGATGCAGCCTCAGGGACAAATGCTGAGCTTTCAGCAACAGGAAAAGTCCATCAATACAAGCATAAAATATATTATGATCAAATTTGTGAGGGAGATAGAATGTAAATACTAGATCAAGGAGGGAAAATGACAAAATTCTAATGTTAAAAACATTTTTATGGCCAGGCGCAGTGGCTCACGCCTGAAATCCTAGCACTCTGGGAGGCCAAGGCAGGAGGATTGCTCAAGGTCAGGAATACGAGACCAGCCTCAGCAAAAGCCAGACCCCATCTCTGCTAAAAATAGAAAGAAATTAGCTAGACAACTAAAAATATACAGAAAAAATTAGCCGGGCATGGTGGGGCATACCTGTAGTCCCAGCTACTTGGGAGGCTGAGGCAGGAGGATCGCTTGAGCCCAGGAGTTTGAGGTTGCTGTGAGCTAGGCTGACGCCACAGCACTCTGACCCAGGCATCAGAGCGAGACTCTGTCTCCAAAAAAAAAAAAAAAAATTATTAAAATGAAGATCTTTTCATATATTTTTATATTAGGACTATGTCTTTTAAATGTATTCTGAGATATATTTCAAAGAATGATGTTTAATTTAAAATGTCAATTTTTACAATCTGCCAGAAATTACATGCTTTGCAACTATTTAAATTTGTGATGGCAAACTTTAGATATCAACTTAAAAATACATAAGGGGCAAATATATAATTTTTAATTTTGATACATAGTTTACTTTAAGATTAAAAAATTATTTTTGGCTGAGCGTGGTGGCTCATGCCTGTAATCTAGCACTCTGGGAAGCCGAGGCAGAAGGGATCACTTGCGATCGGGAGTTCAGCCTGAACAAGAGCAAGACCCTGTCTTTACTAAAAATAGAAAAAATTAGCTGGGCATGGTGGCACATGCCTGTTGTCCCAGCTACTTGGGAGTCTGAGGCAGGAGGATCACTGAACCCAGGAGTCTGAGATTGCAGTGAGCTGTGATGATGCCACGGCACTCTAGCCTGGGCAACACAGTGAGACTCTGTCTCAAAAAAAAAAAAAGGTTAATTTTGCATATGGTGATTCCCTGAATTCTCAAGTTAATTCTTTAAAATTTTACTTCCTTTAGGGGAAATAATATTACAAACCACAAAACTTCATCTTAAAACACAGAGATGCTACAGAAATGGATGATATTTACTTAGCTCCCTCCTTCCTTTTCCCACTGTGACCACAAAAATGTCAACAGACAAGAAACCTATACCACAAATGCCTATGATAAGTAGCAGACTTATCACTCACAACTGTAGTTTCTAACTCTGGCTTTTCTTGCTGGGAAGCTTTTTGTTTTCATTTTTTAAAATTACTTTTAAAAAACCTCTTATTAAAAGAAGAGTACCTAAACATTAATTTAGGTTACTATAAAGAGAACATTTGCATAACCACTCTATAGCTCTAAAAATAGGTTGCCAACAACCTAGAATCCACATGTGCCTCATCTCAGTCAAATCCCTTCCCAGCCCCCAGAGGTAATCACGATCTTGACATTGCCAGCAATCATTTCCTTTCTTTACTTTCTAGATGCAATACCCATATATGCATTTCCAAACATTGAAATGTTTTGAACATTTGTCTGGTTTTGAACATTCTGTCTGGTTTTGAACTTGAGTAATTCAGACAATTCGTATTCTTTTGTTTGGGCTTTTACTTTTCTAAGATTCATCCATATTGTTGCATGTAGCTACACTTCATTAATTGCCACTGTTGTATTTACTCCATTGTCTGAACAGATCACAATTTATTTATCCATTTTATGGTTGATGAACTCTTGCTGCTGTGAACATCCTTGTACGTGACTCCAGGCGACCATGTGCACATATGCATAAGAGTGAGATGACGGGGTCACAAATGCTTGGAACTTTAATTTTACTATATAATGCCAAACTCTTTTTCAAAATGTTTAACACTTTGTACCATCACCATCAGAGTAGGAGAGCCATGCTCCTCTCCATGAGAAGACTTGACACTCTCAGATTTTAAAATTTCAGCTAATTTGGAAGATGTGTAATGGTATCTCATTATGTCTTAACTTGTACTTATAATTTGATTATTCATGAACTTGAGGAACTTTTTCTATATTTTTGGCTATTTGGATATCTTGTTTTGTTATGTGCCTATTTGAATCCTTTGCCCATTTTTCTTTTGGGGTCTCTGATTTTTTTTTTTTTTATTTCTAGGAGTTCATATATTCTGGATACCTTTGGGTCATATGTACATATATAAGTACCTTTTCCCACTTTGTGGCTTGGCTTTCAAAAACGTTGTTCAATTTTTATAGGTGTACAATTCAGTGAATTTTAGTACACTCACAAACTTCTGCAATCATCAGTACTATCTGATTCCAGAACATTTCATCCCCACCTCCCCCAAAGAAATCCTGTACAGTCAGCAAGCATTCCCCAAGCTCTCTTTCTTCCGGCAATCACTACTCTACTTTCTGCCTCTGTGGATTTGCCTATTCTGGACATTTCATATCAATGGAATCACAATACGTAGCTTTTTGTGTCTGACTTCTTTTACTTAGCATGTTTCAAGTGTAATCCATGTTGTAGCATGTATCAGTACTTCATTCCATTTTATGGCTGAACAATATTCTACTGTATGGATACGCTACATTTGGTTTATCTATTCATCAGTTGATGGACATTTGGGTTATTTCCACTTTTTGGCTATTATGAGTAATACTACTACCGATATTCATGTATAAGTTTTTATTAATATCTGAACATATGTTTTGAATTCTCTTAGGGATATACCTACTAATGGAGTTGCTGGGTTATATGATAACTCTGTTCAACTAGTTGAGGAACTAACAAATCGTTTTCCATAGCAGCTGCACCATTTTACATTCTACCAACAGTACATGAGGGTTCCAATTTCTCTACATGCTTGCCAACACAGTAAATTTCTATTTTTAGAAAAGTTATAGCTACCCTAGCTGGTGTGAAGTGGTATCTCATTGTGGTTTTGTTTTGCATTTCCCTAAGACTAATGCTGCTGAGCATCTTTTCATGTGCTTATTGGGCATTTGTGTATCTTCCCTGGAGAAATGTCCATTCAAGTCCTTTGCTCATGTTTTATTTGGATTATTTGTCCCTTCTATTGTTGAGTTGCGAGAATTTTTTGCATATTATGGACACTAGACCCTTATCAGATATGGGTCTGTAAACATTTTCCCCCATTCTATGAGTTGTTTTTTCACTTTCTTGATAGTGTCCTTTGATGCATAAAAATTTTAAATTTTGGTGAGGTCCAATTTATCTATTTTTTCTTTTGTTTCTTGTGCTTTTGGTGTCATATTTAAGAAATCATTGCCTAATACAAGGTTGTACAGATTTTCACTTATGTTTCCTTCTAAGAGTTTTATAGTTTTAACTTTTACCTTTAGTTCTTTGATCTATTTTGAGTTAATTTTTTATATGGTTTTAGGTAGGGATCCAACTTTATTCTTTTGCCTGTGGGTATGATATACAGTTGTCCCAATACCACTTTTTTTTCTTTTTTTTTTTAGAGACAGGGCCACCCTGTCACCCAGGAGTGCAGTGGCATGGTCATAGCATTGGATATATAGATGAAATTGGGGAGCATTGTCATCTTAATAATATTAAGTCTTTTGTTCCATGAACATGAACGTCTTTCCCTTTATTTAAGATTTCTTTAATGTCTTTCAACAACATTTTGTAGTTTTCAGTGTACAAGCCTTGCACTTTCTTTGTTAAATTTATTCCTAAGTTTTTATTCTTTTTGAAATTGTTTTCCTAACTTCATTTTCAAATTGTTCATTGCTCATGTAGCATGTTGACTTTTGAAAGAGGCTATTGTTTTCTCTACAGAGGTGGAAGGTGGTGCTTAGGATGTAGGCGTGTTGCTATGACACCCTGTGGGCCATTGCTGGGCTCTTCAGTGACTTCTGTGAAGTCACAGAGAGAGAGTTTGACTCTGTAACACAGAAAGGGAAATGTCTGACTAATCTTTCCTGCACTCTCTTGCTTCGATGGCTTTTTCCGCCTGGAGAGTAGGAGAGGACCAGAGTGGGTTGGTGGCAGAGGCTCACCGTTTCTCATAGCTGCTTCCTCTGATGCTTCTCTCCTGCAGGGTTTTGGGAGCACTTCCTGAAGGGAAAGGAACCCAAAAGGGCAAGGGCTGTGGGTAGCCTTTTCTTTTACTCACCAGTTGGGCCAGAATTGATGCTCCCTGCTTTGATGGGCATCTTGCCCACAGAGGAATGCTGAGAGTTACAGGCACAGGCAGGGGCATGGTGGCTGTGAGGTCAGAGGAGTCCGGGGAGGGAGTCTAACGATTAATCAGATGGTGAAAATCTGAAGAAGCGTTTCTTTGGCTGTGCAGAAGCTTTTTAATTGGATCAGGTCCCATTTATTTATGTTTGTTGTTGCCAGGATTGCTTTTGGGGTCTTCATAAATTCTTTGCCTAGGTCGATGTCTGTAAGAGTTTTTCCAACATTTTCTTCTAGAATTCTTATGGTTTAATGCCTTAGGTTTAAGTCTATTGTCCATCATGAGTTGATTTTTGTGAGAGGTGAGATGTGAGGATCCTGTTTTAGTCTTCTGCATATGGCTATCCAATTTACCCAGCACCGTTTATAGAATAAAGATTCTTTTCCCCAGTGTATGTTCTTGTCTGCTTTGTCAAAGATCAGATGGCTTATATGAGGATGGTTTTAAATCTGGGTTCTCAGTTCTGTTCCATTGGTCTATGTCTCTGTTCTTGTGCCAGGAACATGCTGTTTTAGTTACTATAGCCTTGTAGTATAGCTTGAAGTCTGGTAAATTGATGCCTCCCAATTTGTTCTTTTTGCTTAAGATTGCTTTGGCTATACGGGGTCCTCTCTTGTTCCATATGAAGTGTAGTATTATTTTGGGTGATTCAAGGTAAATCTGTGTTGCCTAGACCACGTCCACGGCCATGTCTCTGCTCGATCACTTGCTAGCTGGGCCAGTTGCTCAAGCCCTGTGAGTCTGTTTCCACTGTAACTTGGGGATGCTGGTGCTTACCTCATAGGGTGGATGGGAGCAATTGTGTCCGGTAACTTGGGTGAACACCTTGCACAGGGCTTGACACAGAGTAGGTGCTAGAACATGTTCACTGGAGTGTGAATCAATCACCAGCTCCTTTCCTTCTTCCCCAGGGGCAGGGCGGTGTGAGAACTCAGGATTCCTGAAGTGGGGTGGAGCTCAGAACAGAAGGGAAAGACTAAGGAAATCCAGTAGGAGGAGGTATAAGGTAGGCAAGTGGAACAAAACTCACCTTTATTAGAGCTCACAGTAATCAGTGTGAGCTTTAGGATGGACAATGTGCACATTTCTATGCACATTTTCATGTCAAAGTAATGGGACCGGCTGGCTAGGGAGAGCTGTAAGAAGCAGGATGTTACAAGTTTGCGTGTTTTGATGTTTGAAGCCACAGAATAAAGGCTTATGTATAGTTACTGGATTTATAAATGAATATTACTATACTAAAGTAATTAATTTTAAAAATCTAGTGTTCCTTATATTTTTAAAGTTCAAATTACAAATTTTGTTATTTTATTATGAACCTAATAAAAATTTGAAAACCTTACCTTTTGTTTTTCTTTAATATTAACCTACAGATTTCATTTTACTGTTTATAATATAGTAAAACTTTTTATTTTTTAATTTTATTATTATTTTTTTAATCTTCACTTTTTAAAATTAAAATTTGATTAAGTCAAGTTGAACAATCTAAATTCCATTAACAATCAATTCCATTACAAATGTAGTCCACTGAATTCCCTTAAATATTTTAAATTGCATATCTAAATTAAATATGTTTGGTTTTCTTTTTGAGTACTTAAATGCATGACTGGACATGCTTTTGACCCTAAGAAGAAAAATCTTCCTAAATACTTATTTCTAAGTTTAATAATAAATATATTCATATATTTATAAATACATTTTAATAAATATAATCATAAGTCTAATAATATAGTGGATCTTAAGTTCTCTCAGACATTATAATTCTATTTATAGTCAACATCTTTGGCACCCTTCAACTTAGAACCATTGACTGGAAATCAGCCGTACATTTTAAATAGAATAATGAGCCTCATCTATAGTGCTCCTCTGCTAAATTCTTTTGAGCATTACAAAACCTGTAAGTAACAAATACACACAGATTATCTAATAACTAAAACTTATCTGAAACTTAGCATGAGTTCGAATTGCTTCATCACTTTTGATTTTCATCTTTGACCAGAGGGACAAAACCACCATGAGTGATACAGAATAAGGAACTTATTGTAGATTAGACCTTATACAATCGCAGGAGCTGGTGAAGGAGTCTGTGCAGGCTGTTGTTGCCTTTGTCTGTGGGGCGCCTGAGATCACTACAGGTCAGGCGGGAAGAAACACTGGATGTGGAGCGGAGGAAGAGCAAAGACAACTGGAGCCCATGTCTGTGCCTTGCTGCCTTCCATCCTGGCTTCTGCAGAAGGACCTAGCGCTTTTTGCCATGGAGCTGCACACGTGTCTGGCCCAGGAGTTGGAGAAGCTGAAGGAGGAGATCCGGCAGGAGCTGGGAGAGCTGCAGGCCTGGCTGCGACCTGTGCGGACGCGGACGAGGTGAGCCAGCAGGTCAGTGGCGGTGTGTGAGTTGCAGCAGCGCCTGGCACCCCACGCTGGCCTCCAGAGCATAGTGGCTACTGCTTCCATTCTGCGGTTCTACCTGTCAAACCTTGCACACGTTTTATTTGTGGCCAACTATCACCCAGAACTATACGGAGATTAATTTCCAAGAAAATATGGTTTCATTTTAGCTAAGTTGAGATAGTACAAAGCCATCACAAAAGTTACTTCCAAACCTTCCTGGAGTTAAAAGGACACCTGCCTGCTAGGGGAACAGTTTCACAATCTCAAGTGGACAATGTGTGACTGTGATTTGTGATTACCAATCCAGGAAGGCTCAACTTGTTTATTTGCCAGAGATTTGAGGCTAGGATTCCAGACGTGGGGCCCCTATACATCAAGGTGAATCTTTTCAATTTAAGTTCCCTTAAATGTTTTAAACTGCATTTATGTAAATTTAATATTTCTGATTTTGCTAAATCCATGCTCTTTGGATGGGTTTAGGTTTGCAACCTGCCTCCTGGGTCCAAATTGCACCCTCACTAGAGTACCTGGGAAGTCTGAAATCTCACTCAAGCTGCAGCCACTCTTGGTACCACTTCCCTTTGCCGTACTTGACTACTGGATCCTTTCCTTATCCTTTCTGTCCCTGTGGGTCACAATTCTGTAGCTATTTTAGTGACATCCATGGGTACCTGCATATCTCTGCAGGGCTCTGAAATCATGCCAATGGCCCTGAGCACTGTCCAGGACCCTGCAGGGCTTCAAGGGTAACAGCAGGGAGAGGAGAACAAAAGTGTGTGCCATGTGCAAAGATTCTCCCCAGGGAGGAGAGGAGGTCTAGGGTCACCTCTAGGGAAGGAACGAAGCCTCAAGAACCATACACAAACTCTGTACTAAAAGGAGCCAGGGAGGCCCGCTGGGGAATGGGAAGAGGGCCTGGTGAGCCAGTGGTACAACTGGGAGCTTCAGGCTTTGGCTCACTGGTGGAGAAGGCTCTCTGCTCCCCAGTCACACCTTGCGCTTGATTTGAAGGGAGGCAGGATGCTCATGTCTCATCTGCCTGGGCTTCGGGTGCCCCCTTGTGGTGGAATAGTGATTTTGCTCTTCAGACTCTCTCGCCCTCTCAGAAGCCCAATTCTGGCTGCAGGGCTGTTATTAATACTATTGAGACATAAGGGCAGAGGTGCCAGGCATTTGACATCAGCCCAGGGCTTCCCTGTGTCTGCAGAGCCAGCTGAGTTTCGGAGAGTCCGAGGGATTTGGGGAAGCCCCTAAGGGAGGGCCACTGGTGCGGGTGGAGAGGTTCAGCCGCAAGGACTCCTGTCTGTGACTGTTGAGGAATCTGTCTTTAACATAACCCAAAAGAATGAGCCAGAGCATGATCTGATCTTAAAAGCTCTCATACTTTCTAGCCTGTTTTAGCCCAGACGCTAGACCAGTGGCTCTTTCTTAGCTTATTTTGGGGATCAAGAAGCTCCTTTGAGAATCTTAAGAAAGATGTTGATCTTCCTTTAGAACATGCACGTGCATATATATTACTGTGAGTAGGACTTCAGGAAGTTAGTGGACTCTGGGGATCAGGACCCTATATATTTGTAAAAACCCCTCTTCTAGATCTCTGCTCCTGTTAGTTTCTCAAGAGTCTGGAGCCCTCTTGTGGAATTGCTGCCTTCTGAGGAGGCTGACAATGTCCACTTAAGGACAAGCTCTCTGAAGAGGGAGGAAGAACACAGGGTAACACTTCTCATGAGAGAAGTAACATTAGCCTTAAAGACGTGTAAAGATTTTCCTTGTTTCGGCCAGGCACAGTGGCTCACGCCTGTAATCCTGGCACTTGGGAGGCTAGGAGTTCAAGACTAGCCTGAGCAAGAGTGAGACCCCATCTCTACAAAAAATAGAAACATTAGCTGGCTGTGATGGTGTGCGCCTGCAGTCCCAGCTACTCAGAGGCTGAGGATCACTTGAGCCCATGAGTTTGAGGTT
The DNA here is from genome assembly GCA_963574885.1 of Lepilemur ruficaudatus. Lineage (NCBI taxonomy): Eukaryota > Metazoa > Chordata > Mammalia > Primates > Lepilemuridae > Lepilemur > Lepilemur ruficaudatus. The sequence goes on along the minus strand of CAUYRT010051575.1, from coordinate 1,223 downwards.
ACAGTGAGCTATGATGATGCTGCTGTACTTTAGCCTGGGTGACAGAGCAAGACTCTGTCTTAAAAAGAAGAAAAATTGCCTTGTTTTGAGAAACAGATGCTCCTTTTGTGAAAATATCTGAGAAAGACAAATAACAGAAATGGGTAATTTACATAATTTCAAGACAGAGATGGCCTCCAAATTGCCTAGCTTGAGGGATGTGAATAAGATGAAAGGCAAGCCACTCTCTGGAAGGGTCTACTGAAGCAGTTCCTCTTAACCTCTGTATTTGGTTGATCTCAGATGGTCTGAAATGTCTCCAGAAGTTTCCAGAGGCAAGGCAAAACATTTAAGATATTCCAAAAACCCACACTGGCCTGCTTCTAGAAGAAAACTCAAACAAATTGATCCATGTCCTTTGAAGACACACCTTTAAAGGGATTTTCTTTTAGTCGGGTACTATTCATTTGCTCAACAAATATTTACTCAATGCATATTGGAAAGGAGAATTTTAGAGTTGGCAGGAACTTCAGGCATCTTTTATTCTGCTCTTTTATTCTCAGATAAGCAACCTGAGGATCAGAGAGGTAAACTGTCACTCACTCACTCACTCACTGATTCATTCATTCTTTCAATAAGTTTATTGGTCTCTTCCTATGTGTTAGAAACTGGGCTTTGTATGACGAATAAAAGAGGAACAAACACTGAGAATAAACTAATGAGGTAGAGGCATGTAGGGGAACAACCACAATTCAAAAAAGATAATTGTTTTAATGGAGGCTATTCAAAAAGCAGAGGAAGTTTGGCAGGCAAACCAACTAAATCTGCTAGGGCAGCAGTCCCCAGCCTTTTTGGCACCAGGGAACGGCTTTATGGAAGACAATTTTTCCACGGACCAGGGGCAGGGGTGGTGGTGGTTTCAGGATGATTGAAGCATATTACATTTATTGTACACTTTATTTCTATTATTACATTGTAATATATAATAAAATAATTATAGAACTCACCATAATGCAGAATCAGTGGAGCCCTGAGCTTGTTTTCCTGCAACTAGACAGTCCCATCTGGGGTGATGGGAGATGGTGACACCCGAAGTGTGTTGCTTATGTCCAGTCTACTCCGTAATCTCATTTTGGTTGCTATCACTGCAGAAGACCCTGCTTCACAAAGATAGGATGTTGGAAATGGAAGCAGGCTTTTCAGTGCTTTTGTGGCAATCTCAGGATATTCCACCTTGACTTCCT